>JAIPRL010004709.1:0-36162 GCA_025469235.1 Pemphigus obesinymphae | reverse complement strand
ACCGAAACCGGAACCCGGAAAAAATTAAAACCGTTTTTTAACCACGTATCAGAAACCCGGAAAATTTTTAACCGGTTTAAACCCGTAACCCGAAACCTGAAAAATTTTAACCCGTTTTGACTCCCTGCAATTTACTCCTATTGGCGAAAAAAAAAAAAAAAAATTATACATACATAAATAATTGATTGAAAATGAGATTGGTCGAATAATTTCGGTTACGTCAAAATATGCCACACACTTATTATACGAATTTTCACATCGTATATAATATATTATATCGACTCGGGTAAAAAATAGTAGTTATAGTTCGTTATACATTATAGCCATACGTTATATTATGTTGAGAGGTTATCGGTTTGCGTCTTCAACCGCCGCAATAACATCGTATTAAAATAAAACGACCGTGTCTAACGGTTTCAAGTGGAGTGTAAACACAATATTACTGTTGGACAGAGATGAATTTCTGTAATTTACACTATCAATTCGTAACACCACACGCACCGCACACATGTGTATATAATACCACGCACGCACGCGGACTAAGGAGGCCTCAGGACTCGGGACATTTTGGCTCCAAACAGCTCGGAACACGTTATTCGTGCACACTATCAACAAAACAAAACAGAACGAGACACAAACACACACGCAACAATCCGGGATACGTTTTCGTTTTTAAAACCGGTCGTCAAGTCGATAGTACTGACCACGATGATGACGTTGTTATTCCATAATTTATCTTGGATGATTCTATATTGTTACGATATTTATCGGTAAAATCATATAGGCGGGGTACGTGTTTCTTTAGAAATACCTACAAGATTTATCAATTTATCTGGATCGCGTGCCATTTTAAAATTATACTAGGTATTGAATAATAAACACTAAGAGTAAGATATTATTTAAAATCGTAAAAATTACAGAAAAACGTGTGATTGACACGAAAAGAACGCGTATGTTCGTTCGGTTGTGCACTATTTGTATAATGACCAGTGACTTTTGTTTTTATTATTTTGCTCGGAGAAAAACAGAACCAAACCGAACAACACCGATCACATTTTGTTTTGCCTGGTCGTGTTTTGTCGTTGACAGATAAGCGTGCGCGCGTCAATTAGGTACTTTGCGTGTGTTCTAATTGTCTCCAAACCGCTCCGAACTGCCCGGATCGACTGGCAGCGGTTTTGCTCTTTCAGTGTACTCTGGGCCTAACGCTCCGCATAACACGTACATATGCATAAGCGTTAAAACACATAATATATATATACGCACACGTTCTATATTTTAAGCGTTGCGGAGCAAAGTGATCTAAGTGCCAAAAAGTAAAAAAAAATGTCATATATTTTATGATCTATATTGCCAATACTGTGCTAAGATTTTTGAGTGCCTAACAGAGCCTTCCTTGTAGTTTTAAAGCGCACCACAAAATGGAAGTCCCCGGTACTAATACTCCGCTATATCTAATATAAGTGACCATGCGTTGTTTGTCTAAATTTAAGGTTATACCGCCGGTAAACTCGTGTTTTTATTGATTGCGCTGTTATTTCTGTACATTTTTCTGGTGGCTAATGGAAATTTTGGTTCTATAGAACACAAATTTTAATCTCGGGACGTAGCTTTTCTGGATCTAATCACGACTTTGCATTAATTGAAAAATGTTCAAAACGTTGTAGATTAGACAATGATTATGTAAAAATGTATTACTACCGCTAGACCCATGAGACCATAAAAGGTTCCAAACTTGGAATTACTAAGTACAAAAAAAAAATGTTGGTGATTTGATACCTTGGTCAGAATATAGAATACCCAAGCATGGAAAGACAAACGACGACTTGGAAAATGCAAATCTATCAACATCGGCAGACGTTTCACCCCTTCCTGCTTCTAAGAAGACAGATATTCGAAATATGCTCGATTTTATGAACGAAGAAAATAGGTCATTTTACCGAGCCAAAATCCCAAGTGTCTAGTACCGAAACGGCATTGCGGGAAGTTAGGCATTGGACTTAGATCACGACCGCAGCCATTCATTATGCGGACTTTTGGTCATTTCCAGTGCTTGTTTTAGATTTTTACTCATAAAATGCTAATTATTTAAAAAAAAATTCGCTGTATAATATACGTACGTACGTATTAGGACTTTCTAAAAAACGAAAAGTTTTTTTTTTTAAATGAATTTCATTTTGTGACTTTCATTTTTTAAACGGTTTTTATCGATTTCCCGACAAATGTAAATTTGGCACATAGATGACCGATTGGCCACATACTTTGCGTTGTCATTATACATTGCAGGTATAAGTGGGTAGATACGACCACCGGACAGAATTGGCGGACTGCGATTTACGAGCCATATTGTACGCGTGCGTACAATATGCACTGTACTCACTGCACACCATGGATAGGGTCGGCTATGTGTGCGAATGGCGTCGTGCTAACCTTCCGACATGTATACATATTATGATATTTTGCGCGATACATATATACACCATGCACACGTTGACCCAACTAATCGCTGTATGAGGACATGTGTGTATATATATATTATACAGGACCGCACGAGCAATATTTTTACTTTATATATTTTATCAATTTATTTTTCAATCCTAATAATTTTTGTTTTCTCCGCACATATCGCCGCAACACCCCCCCCCCCGTGGCGTGTAAATATATATTATATGTGTATATATATATATATATATATATATATATATATACACACATATATAACAGTCACGTGTTCTTGCACAAAACCGATAAATTTATGACAGACCTTTGAGGGTATACGTGTGTGTGTAAAGGGCGCGATACAGCCGGGCGATAAATCAGCTCGAAACGCTTGTTTGTGTTAAAATCCGATACACACAAAGGGCCGGGAACGCGGGCCCGGACAGCCGTGTGACGAAGGGTCTCGGGGCCGGATGAAGGATTGCAACGGCGGTTCCGGTGACGTTGACGAATACCGCCCCCGCCTCCGAGCCACGACCATCAGAGCCGGCAGTATCGTGTGGTTTAAACGATTCCTTTTTATGCACGGCGGCAATTTTTCTTCTCTGTCCGTGTTTTCTTTCCTCCGTTTGTTCTCCGAAAATACCAGCTCAATGTGCATAGAACATCCCGGGTACAGCTTCATTCTGGTATAACAACAGCAAAAAGCATATTTTTGTATCAACCGTTCATTTTTCACCACCTCCTGTGTATACGACGCATAATATGTTATCGTTTTGAAACGCGTTATTATTTTCGCTCTCGGATTTATTTGGATTACACATTATGTTCTACAAAACTGACACGCACATTCCACTCCATACTTTTCCGTAGCGTGTCAGCACTCGGTGTGACATGGTGTCAATTCAACATCGGCCATACCATATAGCCCTGCAGCATTATACATCGTTAACATACCATAAGGACTACAAAGCGTACAAACAATAATGTTCAAAATCGATAGGTACCTAATTCGAGGTCACGGGAACGACATTTTCGATTTTGATCAATTTTTCCGTGTTGAAATATGGACTCAATATTCACAATACCGAATGACTAGCGTTTAATAAAGATTCAAATCGCTTATTCGACTGCGGGTTTTACGAACTATACGAGTAAGCCGTTATACATACATCTAAAGGTTTTTGGCAAAAGCGATCTCGTAAAACTGAGCATAAACTAAGACATTTGAATATCTAACATATAATATAGGTACCTGCAATAGGTAACAATATATAGATTATCAAATTATCGAATAGTATATTGTTACAGGAAATATTTTGTGCGAATTTCAAATCCACGGAGTTATAATTTTCCGACTTATAATATTTTTTCGTTATTTTGTGTATTTTTTAAATTTTTAAGCCATCGCGACAATAATGATTTTTCTATAAAAATATCTTTTTACCCAAACATTCCTACTCTTTCTAGTAGAAAACTTGTTTCCAGAAAAAATAAACCATTATAAAACCTAGAACTTAGATACTTATTTTTTTTTTTTTTTTTTATATATTTAGCTTCAGGTCGTAAGTAAATTATTTTAATATTAATTGTCTTCGATAATTTATTAACTATTTTTGCTTACAACGATTTTCACTTTTATGCAATATTATTTTAAATTTCAACTTAATCCAATCGATATTATTTATACAATAATAATAAATAATAATAGTTGGAAATCTGAGTTTTATAGGTGATTTTAAAAAGATATATACCAGCAAAATTTTAAGTATTACAATAAATACAGCTGTTATAATACGTATTTTTTAAATCATTCAATAATCTATACACAAATAATGACAGATTATCATATAGAAACTAGTAAAAAGTTATTGTATTTTTATTGTTCCCAGTGGTATAATTATATTTCATAAAGGCATCAAACACCCTTGTTTCAGACACACATGGTACTCTCACACCCTAGCTTATATAGGGTGTATAATCTAAAATACAAACAGTAGTCTTCAATTTAGGTAGTTTAATATATAGGATATATTTATAATTTATATAGTATTGAAAGTATCCCTTGATTGAGTATGAATGGACTCTTATTTCTCGGTTGAACGAACGCTACAGGACCTAATTGGAATATTATAATTTATGCATAGACCATGCATATATAATATATATTACATCTACATGTACCGTGAAATTAAATTAAAATAATGGCTCGTATAATCATTGAGGTTAAGAAAGTTTCAGAAAATATTGTACTTATTACTTATTTTAGCTTTCTTGTTTAAATTGTTATAGGTACTAATACATTTAATCTTTCAGAAAAATATAATAATATATTCAAACAAAACTTTGTTTATTTTATTCACAAATGTAATGTATAAGGTTAAAAATTGTGTAACTTTTCTCCGGTGCACACTTGGTAAAATAAATGCTTTATATTCTTTTAGAAACTTTTTCAGAATTAATTTAAAAATAAAATTCAATGTATAATACGTCAAGTATTAATATTAATCCTAGTGTTTTTTCATAATATTTTTATACGTATCATTTTCACATGGAAATTTGAAATATTCTATATTAAAATAACAGAGAAATTATTTGTAATATATAAAAACATTTTTTAAAAAACTAGTTATATTGAAAATCTATTTGAATTCATCGTAACAATTTTCAATAACTATTTTTTAACTTTAATAAAGAATACGAATAATATTTTATTGTATATCAATTTAATTACTTGGTTTTTGTTATATACGTGATTAAAAATGTAGAGGTCTACGCTCGTGTTTACTATACAAAAACAAAATTACACAAGGCTTAAGCACGTAGTCTTGTTTGAAAATAATGCTCTTGGTTTTCAGTAAGACAGCTTTACACACTACTAGACACGCACAAGCATTATACGCGTATGACTGATTGTAAGATATTCAAAGAGAAAGTTTAATCGAAAAACACTTTTGCGCGTCAAAAGCACAAATCCAATGGATTTATTTTCGTTATTAAATACAAAAGTAAAAGGAAACAATAGAACTACCTAAAAATAAATTAACTTTCGTCGAGGTATATAGGTACCTAATTTAGTTACCTAGTTAATGTTAATATTATAATTGTTTATTCATTTTGGGTAATTTCGAATATGTAAATAAGTAAGATAATTGATCGTAGTATAATGAAATAATAGTTATATATTTTAAGTTATAATTGTATAAATTATAACAATCATAATTTTAATGTAAACAAATATTTTAAATTAATATACAATTTTTCTGAAAACTTAAAAAGATAAAGTTTATAGGCATAAAGTACATTTAGGAGGTGCAGCTATTTAGAATATAAATATATAATATATTTAAATAATTAACTATAAATATAAAATTGAAACTAATGTTTTATAAATATGAATATATTTTGGTCTCGATTATCTAAAAGTGCATCGTTATATGAACATTCCCCTATGGAGGGAGTTAGAATACCTCCACGGTTACCTCATGCCTGTCGTAGAAGGAGATTAATTAAGCTTACGTCAGGTTGATAGCAGTCGTAAAACTTGTCAAAAAATAATGAGGAGTTCTAAAAAATAATATAGGCAAGTTTGCCTATCCCATATGGTGACGGAGAAAACGAGTGAGAGGCTTATTATATTATGTACTTTGGTGTGGAGATAGCCAAAGGCAGGAGTCTTCAGACTACGACTCACGAAATAAATGGACTATCCAATGGACGATAAAAAATTTAAAATATGTGTAATATCTCACTACAGCATTGTTAGTTTTAAAATGTTTGAAATAAATAGAAACAGATTACTCAAATATACCGTAATATACATCAGTTTAAAGACTCAGCCATGTTTTTTATCACGATTTTTTGATATAAGAAATTAAATTGAAATTTTTTTAATTGAAATGAATCGACCATTGTTTTAACTACCTTGCAGATTGTAAATGGCTTTGGAAATTAGCTTTTTTGTACGAACCAACTATGTAAAATTATTAATCAAAAATATATATTTTTTAATTCTTGTATATATTGTATTTCTGTAAAATTAAAAATAATTTGTATTTATACATATACTTTTGGCCCGCTAAGTGCGTTTAATTTTTCATACAGCCCTCGAATAAAATACTTTAGAAACCCCTGGCCTAAGGGATGAGGTGACCAGAACCAGCCAAACAGAGGATGTGGTAGCCGTTCCATTAGTTATGTGTGAGTCTACTCAATGGCCATAATGTCGACCATGTAGGGAAAGCACCAAAGTGTTATAAATTAGATTCGCGACTGAATACGTATGATAGGTTCAAAGTGAGAGTATGTTACGTAGAAGTTAGAAATATTGACAGGTAGGAGCAGGAAGTTAGCAAAAGTCTTGAGGAAAAATAATGTGAATATTTCTTATGTGCAAGAAATAAAGTAGAAAGGGAAGAGATAAAGAAAATTGGTGAGGGACATAAAAGTGCAGAAAAAGTGCAGGAGATAATAACAAAGAAAAAAATACAGTTTAAGAAATGACAGAAGATCAGAAAGAAGGAGGATTGGGTAGAGTATAAAAGTTTATCTAAATCAGCAAAAAGTACAGTGAGTAAAGCTGAATTAGAGAATAATTATGAGTTGTATGAGAGGTTAGAAACAAAAAAAAGGGGAAAAGAAGCGTGCAGGCTGACTACGGGAAGAGAAAAACAATCCAGAGACTTTAGAAATGTTTGGTGTATAAAAGATGAGGATATAGTGGTGTTAACAAAGGAAAAGGAAGTGATAAAGAGATGGAAAGAATATTTTGAGAAATTATTAAATTAAGAATTTTCAAGAGAAGCAATTGGTCGATTTGAGTGGAAATTGGGTATGGTGGATTTAGTAAAGAAAGAGGAAGTGTGAAGTTCTGTTAGAAAAGCTTGTTAGCTGTGAGATCGAATGGAGTACCAGTAGAAGTATGGAAAGTATTAGGAAGTTTAAATATACGATGGCTGATAAAGTTTTTAATAAGGTACTAGTTGAAAGAAATATTCCAGAAGCGTGGAGGAAGAATTATGTGCTACCAATATTTAAAGTCAAAGAAGATGTACAAGAATATGGCAATTATAGAGGGATAAAACTTATGAGCTACAGTATGAAAATTTGTGAAAAAATAATAGATAAAAGGGCAAGAAGTGAGACAATTGTTACTATAAATCAGTTTGGGCTTATTCCTGGGAGCCAATATTTTGTATAAGGTAGATTGTAGAGAAGTACAGGGAAAGGAAAAGGAAATTGTGCATGGTATTTATTGGTCATCAAGGCTTATGATAGGATTTCTAGGGAGATCTTGAAGTGGGGATTTATGAAGAAAGGATTACAATAGGTGTATGTGAAAATAGTTGAAAACATATATGTAGGGACGAGTACAAGAGTGAGGAGTCTGTGTGGAGAAACTGAGAATTTTAGGGTCAGAGTAAAAGTTCACCAGAATTCGGTTTTGAGTCCTTACTTATTTTCCCTGATACTGGATGAAATAACAAAGAATATACAGGCTGAGGTACCATGGGTGCATGCTGTTTGCAGATGATGTAGTGTTGATTGGAAAGAGTCCTGAAAGATAAACTTGAAGAGGGGAGAAAATCTCTTGAAAGTAAAGGACTAAGGGTTAGTATAGGTAAAACAGAATATATAGAGTATAAATATGGTGAAAGGGAACACAGAGGAAATAGGGAAAAGCAAGAAATAAAGTTGAGTGAGGATATCGTAGGTGAGGTTGAGAGGTTCAAGTATTTAGGGTTCGTTGTATAGAAAGATGAGGCTTCAATGAGGATATGAAATACAGGATTAAGTGTGGATGAATGAAATGAAGAGAAACGTCAGGTGTTTTGTGTGACAAAATATTTTCTATTAGGTTAAAAGTTAAATTTTATAAGACAGTGGTAAGACTTACAATGATATATGAGACAGAATGTTGGGCAGTAGATAAGAAGATAGAACATAGAATGAGTGTAGCAGAGTGTTAAGGTGGATGAGTGAAGTGACTATAGAGGACAAAATAAGGAATGAGTATATAAGAAATAACGTAGGAGTAGCTTCGATAGTTCATAAAATGAGAGAGAATAGTTTGAGAGGGCTCGGACATGTATTAAGGAAAGAAGAGACTGAGGCAGTAAAATTAGTTAAGGAATTGCATGTTAGTGGAAAGAGGGTGAGAAAGACCAAAAAAAGGGAAGGTGGATGTGATGGCAATTGATATGAGGAAGGTGGGAGTAAGTGAACAAAATGCGGGGATAGAGTTAAATGGAAGTGTAAGACTAGGGTGACCAACCCCAAATAGTTAGGAAAGAAGCCGAAAGAGAAGAAGGAGATGAAGAAGCACCATTATTTCAACTATTATAAATTGAACATTTTGAAGCCAAGTTAACTCAATATTCGTATATAAAACTTTTATACCTACATTTTTATATTTAAACATTTACACCAATTTTTCACAATTCACAAGTATATGAAATAATAATCTTAAAAAAAAGATTTTTGACATTTAAAAAAATAATATTTCAATTTGGAATGAATATAAAAAAAAAAATGTTTGATAATAATATTTACTGATTTCATAAAAGCAATTCACTCAGTATCTCTTATAGTATTGCGTATATTATAACTGGTTTTATATAAAATGAAAAGGAAAATATTTTTAATATTTTATTTTTTTAGTATTTTAATATAAATGGGATGCCATTCGTATATGAAAAAATAATATATAATAAATATTATACTGAGAAGCAATTCGTGTTCAGTCTATTTCAAAGTAATAAATTAAAAATTACATCCAATAAATAAAAAAAAAAAAAAAAAAACATAAGTTTCACAAAAACTTCTAAACCAGTGAAGATGTTCACACCAAATTTGGCACGAAAACTCTTTAATACCTCAGGAAAACTACTGCAGTGAGAGTCATATGTTCTTTCAAGTTATTTGCCAATTAGTACTCATATAAAATAGGACCATAAATATATTTTAAAATACAGCAATTATATTGGTGACCATGGTAACGAACTATTAACTGTATATTATACAATATTCTGTTTATAATAAATAGGTACTATTTTAAATCGAGAAACTTTTGAAAATTTTTCATCTATACTTAAAGTACCGCAGAAAGTAATAATAGTAATATGTAGTATGCCCATCCTAATAATAATTTTTTATTATGTATTTAAAAATTTTAAATTGCCGATTGAATCAATCGATAAGCTCAAAAAAAAAAAAAATTGTAACCCTCATGCGTCTACAGCACTGTATCAAGTGCTCATAAATAGCAGAAAACAGAAAATGGGAATAAAAGCTATACCTATAGACTTGCACATAGAAATGAAGAAACCAATACCTGTATTAAATTATAGGTATAATTACGTTTAATTAGATAAACAGATACCTACAGCACAGTCATCACGAAACCGCGTTATGATATAATAATATAAATTGAAATTCTACTATATTGTAACATTATATTTATAAACAATACCTACTATAGTTATTGGATCACTGTACAGTACAAAGATAAGCATCTTTATTTTCTTTATTATAATCAAAACCAAACACCCGTCAATTGTATTTGTACAAAACTTCACACCATGTGAATATGTGTAATCGAAAACTGCAGGGGTTAGAAAACCATTACTAGTGGAACCATCGGTTATTTTTGGTTACTTACAAGTATACCCCAATAGTATTATCATACACATCTCCACCCTTACACAATTCGGAAAAGGGGTTTTTATCGCGAATGAAATCAAGACAGATGTATTCGCTTTTGGTTAGACCGGTAGGGCGGACTCATTGTCGTGTCAAAAGAAAATGTTGACAAATTATCTGTGATTTTGTGGTTTTACAAACAATCGTACAGTTGACACGTGTAATTTCAAAGGTATATTGTACACATTTAAAGTAAATTAAATATATTACCTTGTACGTATTTTCAAATTTCGCGATTAAATAAATGACTCGCATTGATTCTTATTAAGAGAAAAATAATAATTTTTCGTTACCGTAATACAATTTTGTAGCTCAGTACAAAATTGACTAATGTCGAAATAAAAAATATGTATTACCAATTCAAATTATAAAATTGTATAATAAATTTTAAAAGATGTTGACGATTTAAGTCAAAATAGTCGATGTATATACCATCAAGACATCATTTTTGATTATTATCAGACAATTAAAATTATAATTAATTAATATTAATAAATATTTAACTAATTTACTGAAATCAATATTGATATTAATATGTATTATTCTTACATCAAAAGTGTTAAATTTATTATCGGATATTTTCTAATAAAAATGATGTGTGTAAAATTAATATTTTGTAACAAAACAACTACAATAAATGGCATAATTTTAATAGGAACCATTGGCACTTACATTGATATAAGTATAGGTTGTAAATAATTACATCATATTATAGTTTAGTAAGCAGATGCCATGCCAGTTATATTATATTTATAATCGCACAACTAAAGACAAACGGTGTAGTATCCATACACATTGTAACCTGGGAATGATCAGAAACTGGGAAGGCAAAAATCAAAATTACGGTCAGAAAAAAAAAAATTTATATATTACGATAACTGATATAAGACTGTGATCTGATATAATGTAAAGATAAAGGGTTAAAATATATCAATATTTCTCAAATTGTAATGTTTCTAAATGGTTAAAACTTAAAACAAAATATCGAACACGAATGTCTTTAATACACAAGATCAAATTAATAATTATCCATCATTGACTTACCAATCACATTAATCAAAGGAAAAATAGCTATTTTTATATGATTTGTAAATGTCTGATTAGCTCATTGTTTCTAAAAATGTCCCAGATTTATTCTATCTAATATTACATTGATATTATGGCAAATATACGTCATAGATTTTCTATTTTCATTATTATCAAATAGATTATTAATCAAAATTAGGTAAACTTTATCTTAATAATGTAACTTTAATTTAAAAAAACAATATTTTGAACTCAATTTTTTTTTTTTTTTTTGCTTAAAAATTGTACAGGTGACATGTAACATTTAGTTTTTTGCGGTCGATCGTATAAATCAGAACTAATCTCGAACCTGTAAGTCATCGTTTAGTCTTCTCGTAATCACATAATGATCGTGGAACACTCCATATGATCATATCTCCTTTAGAGCCGTCGTCTTGAAGAAGTGTATTAACGCCTTAATACTACGGATATAAGCTAAGGATAAGGACTTATTTTGTATATTAGGTATTTAGGTGGCTCAAAGTTTTTGTTGTTGTTGTTTAAAACGCTACATCGATTTTCTAGTCTCGTCTGTAGTTTACAAATCATTTCAGTTTTATACACAATAATAGCGAGTTTAATATAGAGTATTGTCATTTGTTACAATATATTAAAACAACTGAATTTGAGCGCTGTGCAATTTTTTACTGGCCGAAATATTATGGTTAATACCTAATGGACATCAATATATAATAACTAATATTAGCACACAATGAGATTTAAAATGATAAAATATAGTAAATATTAATAAAAGTGTTTACTATATAGTATATATTAATTATCTAATAAGTTATTTTTGTACTTGTATATGATTTATTTTTGGATTTAATTATAATTTATGAAATCGATTGACTTGATTGGTAAATTTTAATCACTTTTACCGATTAACAAACATTTATAGTTTCATATTATTAGATTTCCTACGCAATTAACCATATTATGCCGTTATATACAAGGACTGAGATTTGAAATCAGTTAACGTTTTCAATCAATCATATTTAATATTGCTCTACGTACCTACCCATATTTTTGAATTTCTCACAAGTACATTCATTTACGATTTACTTCCTATAATATCTTTATAGATGAGTGCAGACTTTTACATGTCCATTGAAACGTAACTATAAGAAAAACCAATTTTATGTAATGAATAATAATATTGATTATTATTATTCACATAAAATACTAGTATATTATTAAAATAGAAATTATTATAATAATATTTATAATATAATAGTAATAATGTTATTAATAAGATAATATTATATATGTATGTTTTCTGATTTTTATATTATATAAAATAAATAAATAAAATTGGCGATTTTTACTTTACTATAATATGCTGTTTTTGCTATTGGCCTGTAAACTATTAATAGTCCGTTCCACCTTTACTTATAATAATTATATAACCCAATATCAGTTATTTAGAGTTTATATACCTATATTGTATTTACATGAAACCATAAAGTTGAAAATCGAATCGAGTAACCTACCATAACAATAATCTATTCTAAATTTTTATTTTATTATGTCAATAGCAAAAGTATAGCAGGATAGTATCAAGAATAATAATTAGTAAATATTTAATTCAAATCCTAACTAATTCTATTGCTTTTAAATATTGAAGACCAAAAAGTTGTACACGCACATGTCGATTAAATCCGGCTTGCGGATTTAATGATAAATTAAATTAAATAATTATTGAAACGAATTCAGCATTAACCATGTAATACTTGATTAAACGACTGAAAGTATACACATGTTACAGCAGTAGATATATATTATCTATACGCAGTCTTATACCATTTTATACTTTTAGACTTAAGTATAGTATGGATTTGACAGGTGCTGAATTGTTATTTTATAGTAAACTGAAATGGGAATCTGAATATACCTAAAAAAAATACATTAGAGATGCTGAAAAATAATTCTATAAAAAGCTCTCTACGCCAGACCGATTTGTCATTTGATTATAAATTGAAATCAAATAATACATTTTTGTTTTCGAATTATTTGAAAAATATACAAATGTCAAAATAGAATATTAATTCACCATAATTATATAATATATATATGTATGATATACCCAAAAAAAATAATATTATAATTCCAGAATAGATACTATTCAAAATAATCGATTCTAACATATAATATTATATCCCTAGATACTATAATTACCGACATGATGTGTACCTCCTATCGATTAATATTATTTTTTATTTATATTATGATTATATATTATTAAAGTTCCTAAACCTTCTGTTTTTAATATTTTTCAGCGGACAAAGTATAATTTATTATCTAGTGGTATTACACAATATCGCCATTCACCACACCATATTTATCAACTACGACATTTCCCAATAGATAAATTTCCCCGTTTTTTAGAGACAACAAATTTTCATTTTTTTCTTTTCTTTTTATTATTCATACAAATAATAAGATAATTATTGCATCATTTGTGGTCATTGCAAAATATTTGATGGACGAAATTTAAATGATACGTTTACTACTATATAAGTATAGCTATTACATATAGTAAATTGTTCGAAATAATGGCTGGTTTCAGTATAGTGCGGTCAAAAGGTCATAAAACAATAGTATATTATAAATAATTAAAAAGTTTATTTTTAAAACTGCAGTATATATATTGTTTAGTACAGCATTATATATGTAGGTACGTAGATAAATCGAGTTCTAACTTCTATTTATATTTATTCATTGTGTTTAATGGAAAAGTATTTAGAATAACAATCATATTTTTTGTAAGTATAAGAAAATCATGATTTATGTATAAGATGCAATTGTAGCATTAGTAATACATACGTTTACGTGTTTGACTGTATTTTAAATAGAATAATATACGAATAATATAGGGTTATTTATTTTTATAATAATTCATTTGTTTCAAAAAACATCATAATCGATTAAGGGAATCAGTTAAACGCATTTGGTTTTCACATTCATATTTGGTATATTATTTAATTTTTTCGTCGCAAATATTCTTCGCAGTTAGTACCAATATGAGAACTAGGTTTTAGACATTCGGTTCCTAACCAGGGGGATCGGACATAGGCGCCCGCAGAGGGGGGGGGCAAGATGGGGCATTTGCCCCCCCCTCTGGCTTTTTGGTAATATTGCAGTAATGTTTAGTATAGTAATATTAAAAAGTAACAAACTTTTAATAAATATTAGTATATTATATTAGATAAGTATGTACTTATATTTAATGAAATAAATAATTTAAAAAATAATGTATTATTCTTATTTATTTTTTCTTTTAAATATTTTTTTTTTACAAGGTTAAACATTTTCTGAAATCATCACACTGCATATAGTATATTTTATAAGCTTGCCCCCCACCTCCCTAGAAAAATTTCTGCGGGCGCCTATGGGATCGGACGAGCAGGGCCGGTCTCATGTCCAACAAATTTAGCCCAGACACTGCTCTACAAAATATTTTATGGGGACATGTGAAAAACTTGTTTTTCAGAAGAAAATCGTGACACAATCACATATGGGAAAGAATTGTTGCGATAGTAGCTTCCGTTACACCCGAATTGCTAGCAAGTATGTACGTGGGAAGAGCTGGATTACCATTTGGATGTGTGCAAGGCAACAAATCGACACATCGACGTGTACTAAACATGAAAAAAAAAACAATGAGAATTTGTCCTTTCAGAATATATATATATATATACTCACGTAAGCAATACTTTAAATATAATTATACTGTTTAAAACTGAGGCGTTATTTTATAAACACTCGTATAATATCGTACTGTACGACATAATGTCTAGCAATGACTGTCGCCACCATAAATCAAAAGTAAAAATTATATTATAAGTCAAAACATTTTCAAAAAAAATTCTCGGAGTTACACGGCACTTGTATGTGTACAGAGCTCCACACATGTCCAAATCAATCCAGTTTTTTGAGGTTTTTATACATAATAATATATATTTGGCTTCTCATACAACTTATACAAATGTTGGTTTTATTGCGGTCTTTCATATATTCCTAATTTCACATGGTCGTAAGCCAAAATTATAAAAAGTTCTCCATAATAATTTTTTATTATGAACTAAATTACCTATAATGTGTTGAAACTTTGTAAATAATCTAATAACAGTAATTTATTTTTTTGTTTTATAATTTTTTTTCAGAGTTTTATTTTCTTAATAAGTACCGATATATAATTTGCATCAAATTTAACTCGAAATATTATAAGGATCAGGGACGTACGCAAAGGAGGGGTCCAAGGGGCTGAAGCCCCTCTCCCATTGCCGGTATAATTTTTTAATGTTTCACACTATCAAAATTATATACATATACAGTAGCATATTTTTAACTCTTTTCTGGGGGAAGGGGTTAATATACATTAATATAAAAAAATTTATTGTGATTGTTTTTTATGAATTTATAAAAGTTTATTGAAAATATTACTTTTGAATTTCTCATTTATAAGAATTTTAAAACATCGTAGAAAGATGAAACAAAAAATAAATGATAAAGAACAATGTTTTCTAGCTTTCTACTTGGCGTTTTATAATCCGTGTATTTAAACAAGTTTTAAGAATTATTAAAAAATTAAGTTTTTTTATATTTTTTTACTTCAAATAATTATAACTCTTAAGAAGACGCTATACCGTTTACTTTTAAAGGGGTTCTATATAGGTTATTTATTAGAAATTTTTTGAATAATGAAAATTTAACAAATAAAAAATGGTAAAATACATTTTAAAAGTAATCTAAAAATAGTCTTATATCCGTATCACATTTTTTTGTTGTGCAACTATGCAACACGATGTTTGTTCAAAAACTACTTACGGCTTTCTGAACACAGTTTAATCAAAAATGATCAAATAAGAGAAACAATTATACTAAATAAAAGATGAGAACTTTAACTAAGACCGAACATAGAGTTTTTTATCCAATAAGTTTATTTAAACATCTAAAATTTGTGATTAAAAATTTTAAAAATGATTGAAACTAAAAAAACTCTATGTACGTCCATAGTAAATATTCTCACCGGTTGTGTTCTGTTTAAATTTTGAATCTACGATAGCTATGGGTTAGAGAAGTAGGACTTGCGTTGCGTGGTTGGATGAACACGGTACAACCGTTTGTTGACACGAGTTTCTGCTCCGAAGTCTGTGACTTGGAGTATAAGGTGAGCATGACTTGGTTTTACTTGATTGGGGACTATTCTATAGTAGCCTGGCTGGGCGAACTCTTTTCCAAGTTGGTTAGGCTGATGTTTTGTAGGTGGGTGTGATTTAAAATGGTATTTTTGTGAAACAAAGCATGGGAAGCCGATACTATCAACTCTCTGTCTGATTGCCTTTGCTCTGAGAGAGCCTCGAAGGGTCTCGTTGCGTATACGTACCATGGAGATGCGGTGATTGTTCTAAATGCAATAGTTTGCACGTCTTCGAATTTTGACCATGAGCTCCGATTAATGAGTACACCCCATGCAAGGCCCGGCATATGTAAGGATGGTATACATGTTTATGATATTTATTTTAGACTTGATGGGAATCGGGCTGTTCTTATTCAACATGGGGTAGAGTGCTGCTCTTATTCTTCTAGCTCTGGAGAATATTTGTTGTCTGTATTTGGAAAACTTTAGTCTTGTATCAAAAGTTACACCAAGGAATTGTATGGATGATGTCCACTTGATCTATTGTTCGTTTATCACTAAAGGTTTTATATCCGCCGAGATTTTGTCGCCAAATAGAATTGCTACGGTTTTCTCCGTATTAATGGACATCCTCCAGTCCAAGAGCAATTTCGACGCTATGTCGACTTGAGTCTGGAGTTTCATGACTGCGTGATGTTCACTCATACTGGTATAGTAAAATATGGCATCGTCGGCGTAAAAATTGGATTTCGTGCCTGGGGAATTGGGTATATCATTGATGAACATTGAGAATAAAAGTGATAATAAACTTGATCCCTGCGGCACACCCGCCACCATGTTTCCGGGATATGAGAAAAAAAAATTAAAAAATTTAAATATCGAAAAAAGCCTACGTAGGGCCTATATACTAGATAATGTTGTTATCTTTAATCATTTATTTTTCGTTTCATATTTTTAAGATGTTTATAAGTTGTCAAAAACACGAAATGCTTACGTGAGTTTTTCATTGAAAATCGTTCGCACTGAGACATCCTCTCTTAACTCTTTCACTGCTATAGACGTGCCGGCGGGCCCATTCGCTTTTAAAATCAACAAAAATAGTTATCAACAATTCAATAACGTCATCCGATGGTAAATTTACAGCCGGATAAGATGAAACAAAAAGAAAAAGAAAAATCGGACCAATATCAAAGAAGCTATAAGTATAATTAATTTTTTACCGGAGTGCCCAAAATGTGATAATATGGTAGCCGGATATAATTGTTTTACTTTTGGTCATATGCAACGTATTACGCGCCAAAATAATTATAATGACGTATATTGATTGTTGATCATCATTTGGGTTTTATCAAGTTTAAATTTATTAGTGCTTTTATAACATATAATATTTAAATAAATAATTAATTTTTTATTAGGTACAATAATAAAATGTTATTAATTTAATATTCATCGCTTATATTATGTCTACTTATATTCATTCACCTCAATCTTCTAAGTCTTTTCCTCTCTTTATAAACCTATTTACTTATTGTATATTTTATTTTATACAGATTGTAAAATGTTATGTACAAAATAAAAAAAAAAAAAATTGAAAAAAAAAAATGAAAAAATTTTGGGAACCAATTGCCAAAAAATAATCCTCAATATCTTCTTTAATAATGACTCAAAATGAAAAACAAAAAAATTGGTAAAATTGTTTTTTCAAAAATATGCATTTTGGTCAGTACAGCGGGGTACGCTAGAAAAAAACCGGTTAGCAATAAAAATGTTAATAATATAGGTATAAAAAACAGCGATATTAAAACATTGTTCTTAAAATTCGAATAAAATTCTAAAACACTAAAATCAATAAAAAAGAAACGCGATGTTAGCCGCGGTAGGTATATACCTATACCTATAATATATAATATTATTCAGTGGCGGCTCGTGTGTAGGGCCGACGGGGCGTTCGCCCCTCCGCTCTAAAATTATAGCAAATTACTTATTAACAATTCTTTATATTTACATTGTAATGGATTTTCAAAATATTATTATTATTGAAAGTAATAAAATTGTTTTTCATTGTTATGAAAACACTATAAGGTATCTGATCAGAGTTTAAAAATATATGTAGGTAATAGCACGGTTGAAATACCTATTATTCATTTGCGTGGTTACCGAGTAACGAACAGCGCTCGGCGTTGGGGGTGACGTTGACAATCGTCCGTCATAACTATACGATAAAAAACAAAAACATAGGGGGGGGGGAAATTCGGTAATAACAGTTGGTGGACACTAAGCCGAAATCTGTAAATCAGTCGCCATGTTTTCGGATTCGGTTCATACTATCGCAGAATATTCTGTAGTATCAGTAGGTACGTCGGATTATATATCTGTATAGTATAAACACGGGTGTAAACAAAGTGTAAAGAATGATAAAATCGCATCCGAAAACATGGCGACTGATTTTCACGCCATCCTATGCTGCCGGTGTCCATTCTGATTCTTTTATTCTGTGGTGATAATGCGGCCGCCGGAGGTTAACTAACACTTAACAGTTGTATACAAGACAATATTGTTTTTCATGAAATAACAATTTACTTTTAAAATAACCTATTTACCGCCAAAATTTCATGATAATTGTTATTTGATAATGTTATCGTAATAATGTGATATAGAATACCAATATGTTCTATGGTGGTGGTTAACATCTTAAATCGCTACGAGCGCTAGTAGTAGAATTTCACAGTTGATTCAGAAAGACGGTTTGTTCGTCAATGTAAATTGTGGAGTAATATAGCTCGTTGTTCAACCTGTCTATTTTTAATCGTGGCACGTACTAAGATACCGCATGGACTGGAAACGAATGTCGAAGCTGCGGCCCCGTTTTGTTATGAATATTTCGTAGTAGGAGAAATTACCGGACTGGGCTGTACCCTGGTGGTGAATATCATAAACTACTAATGTGCATGCTTATAATAATAACCGTTAAGTCGCCGACGTTTTATATTAGTGCTAATTGCACACACGTTAGTAGTTTATGATATTCCCCACCAGGGTACAGCACAGTCCGTTAATTTCCCCCAAACCACATAATATCCGTGACAAAAACTGGCCGCACTCCCGTCAATCGATTACCCATGTCATTTCCAGTCCATAGTATCTTAGTTCGTGATAAAGGTGAGTTCACAACTCACCGTGTCATGGCATATTATGCCATGCTATGTTATATAGTTTTAGAAAAAAGTTTTTACGCGTATAGTTCGAAGTGTCTAAGGGGGCAAGGCTCCAATGTCCCCTCCCCTAAACGCCATCCCTGATTCACTCCTTTCCCGAGAAACATGAAAAACACACGTGGGTAGGTCAACTTCAGGTGGCCGACCCTTGTTTCGCGCTGAAAAATTGTTAATTGCATCGGAAATACTCCTTGTGATTTGAAAGAATTTTTAAGTGACCCAAAAACCGCTATAACGACCTTTCAAAGATGGCCAACAACGTTCCGTTATAAAATCGAAAGTAGTTCACGGCACTGATATTAACAGTATTTCTTAAAGAAACATACAGGCAATTCACTTTAACGCAAAAAAAAAAAAAATATATTAAAATTTTACGTGAATAATGTTTTATAAGAATTGTGTACACGAATAAATTTGTTTCCGTTGATAATTTACATTGTGTATTTAACAATTATGCCTTATTCAACATTATTAAACATTATTCAATACTTTCAAAGCGTTATCAAAAATTATCTATAGTCTGTTTATTGTCATTCTTTATACATTTTTTAACTTTTCGTTATGAAATAATAAAATTATTTTGATATTAAAAACATAATGAAATTATTAAGGTAGTTTGGTTTCTTTTAAACATTACTTACAATGCTTCCAGTAAAGGCATAGTGAAAAAAACGTTTTGGTCTATAACTCGTAACTGGTTATTCTTTAGGTTTCTGTGAAAAAAACAAAAAATTTATATATATGCGTACTATATATTACGTATATATAATAGAACTCTTATATATATATATATGTGTGTGTATAGGTACTGCAGTATAAGAATGTTTTGTTTTTGATTTAATTTCACGTAGCAAAGAATAATGTTAAAAAAGATACTCACAAAAATACCACTTGAGGCATTCCGCGAAACGTACCGTCCCATATACGAACGAGTTTGTTGTTTGATAGATCTCTAAAACAACACGAAATACTTAAATTATCACGCCAACTAAAAGCAATCACTAGCGACAGTGGCGTAAGCACACGACATGAGCCCTAAATGTCCCGGGGGCCTTTCCAGACGAAGATCGTATATTTCTTTTTATCAGAAATGAAAAAAACCCGAGGCTATTTTACACATATTATGATATATGATTTTATTTGTCGAATTTTGAAAAATTACCGACTTCCAACGTCTCGCGCTTCGTTTGTGACATACTACCCCAACCGGAATTTTGAAAAAAAAAAAAGTTTTAAATATATTACAATGGGACGTGATTTCGTTTTGCAAAAACAATTATAATAAAAACAAGTGTTTAAATGTATTTTTTAATTTTAATGGTTGAATCAATTGAAATTTTTTTTTGCCAATCCAAAAATGTACATATATCGTATAGCTACGTCACCGAATACAACGATCTATTATATGAATAGGTACTAACAAACTTTTTAACGATCTAAGACCGACGAAAGCGTCCGATTCTATATCTGTAATGTTCTGGTTGCTCAAATCCCTGTTAAACCGAAAATCGTACATATTAACTTCAAAATGGATTCCATACATCAAATACTGATGATATACTTACAGTGTAATTAATGATGATAGACCGTGAAATGCCATAGAGTTCAATTTACAAATATAGTTACCTTGTAAGTGCCTACAAAATATATAACTACTTTATAAAATATATTATTGGATAAAAACTAGTCATATTCAGAGTTATATTTAATTATTTTAGATTCCGAACGTAGCTAGTGGTTTTACAATGATGTTTATTTATTTTTATTATTATTTCTATTATTAAATTATGTGAAAATTTAAAAATTTCCCACAAAAATCATCTTATTGAGAAGATGTCGTATGCCCAAAAAATTCCAGGGGTTTTGTATAGACAATTCTTTATGAAATTTTAAGAAAATTGAAAAGCCAACAATTTGAATATATTTAAATATATTTTAAAATAAATTTAAAAATAATCATGAATCAATACCATTTTTATTGGTATTGTAGGTGTGATATTTGTTAAAAAAAAATATATTTATACATTTTACATATTTAACAACTTGAGAATATCGTAAAAAGATGAAATAAAAAATAAATTATAAAACACAAAGTTATCTAGTGACCTACGTAGCTGATTTTTAATATGTGAATTTTTACACGTTTTATGAATTTTTCATCAATTTTTTGATTTTTTTTCAATAACTATAAATTTTTAAAAAAATAGCTACGTAGGTCACTAAATAATATATCAGCTATAATTTGTTTTTTCATCTTTCTAAAATGTTTGTAAGTTAATAAAAATGACATTGAAAACGTATAGGCACGATGTCCTCTTAAACATTATAAGATTTAATGATTTTATTTATTATAATATGTAGTTTAATACATAAAGATATTCATACATTCATAATATAGTCAAAACTAAAAAATTTCTAGATATTTGTATTTTATCTAAATAAAAATGTCTTATATTTTATTTTATCAGAGAAAATGTTTGTTTATATACCTATTTAAATCTTTATGTTAATCTAGATGGAAATTTAAGTAAATGGGCCCGTTTAATTTACGCATGTCTATATATAACTAATTATTGAGTACGTTAAAAAAAATTTTGTAAATATTTGAAAAATTATAACAACGTTATTAATCAATTATATATCTTTGTAGATAAAACATTTTCATAAATATCAAAAAATTAACAAATAACTAAATTGTCATCTATGTTATCAAATTACGTATTGTCAAATTGTAACAACTAACACGAATCAAAATATAATAGCTATATTATGCAAAGTTCCATAAAAATAATATTTTAAATATAATAAAATATACAACAACTAATTAATTAATTAATAGAACATTAAACATTAAGGGACTCGTGGTATAAAAACCTTGAAGTTAACATACACAATTAAATTTTTTTTTTTATCAAAATATAAAACCAATCTTTCTAATATGTAGACCATATATATATATATATATATTGTATATAATACATATTATAACAGTGATGCGACTAATTGACGTGCAACCTGCAGGACGTAATTCGTGATAGAAACGAACAAAAATATAATTATTTAGTACCTACCTATATTTCACCACATGAATTCTACAAAAATTAGAACAAAAAAATGATAAAACTTAAAAAAAAAAAAAAATTTTTTGACAAAAATTTGCATATTTTTTTACACAACGATGTTGTACCTAACTAATTATATTTATAAATATTCTCTAGTTTTTTTTTATAGTTCTCATAGAAGAGCTCATTAAGTCAATTGGTCAATTTTTTTCTAAATCATTTTGAGAAAATTATGAGAT
Organism: Pemphigus obesinymphae; assembly: GCA_025469235.1. NCBI lineage: Eukaryota > Metazoa > Arthropoda > Insecta > Hemiptera > Aphididae > Pemphigus > Pemphigus obesinymphae. The sequence goes on along the minus strand of JAIPRL010004709.1, from coordinate 13,298 downwards.
ACAAAAACCAATCAACATTTACTTCGAAACTTTACTAGTGTATATTTGCTAACCTCTAATACAGATTATAGCAGAAAAAATAATTTTACACTATGATCACCCTTTAAACAATTCCTTATATCACTGTGAAGTTGATTAAAAATATGTTTCGATATGAATATTTATAGTGAAAAAGCTTAAATCACCAAAAATTCTTATTTATTTATCATACTTAATTTATATAAATATCTTGAAAATAGATAATCTATAAATTGTTAACAACGTTAACTAAACAAAAATATATAATAAGTAGATTACTGGTTAGTGATGACACGTATTATAATAAATCTTTGAAATTTAAACAGCTGGGACCGTAAAGCTAAAATTTAACAAACTTAAAATTTAACGAACCATACAACTAAATTTTTTTACCCAATCTTTACAACAACTAACAATCCTTTAAATGTTAAAAGATAATTTATACAATCAGCAAGAGAGTTTAAATTTATAAATGTATTAAGTTTTAGTTTATACCGTTATTAAAAAAATTTTCAAGTTAGATATATAATAAGTTAGGTATTGAAAATTTTTTTATACATGTCTTTTAAACGTTTTAAGAACTTTTTTATACGCAATCACAATCAAAAGATATTTTTCAAAGTTAAAGTTGAATTTATCTGATACTTAAAAACTCGATCGTTTTTTTAATCTAAATAACATACAGCTCGCAGTTATCGTTATCAATATCTAGAGAAAATTCAGCTCATTTATTTTTATCTAGATGACTTTTTTTTTCGTATTGACTTTATCACTGCATATCATACAAACGTTTCATTTTAACCATTTTAATAAAATAAAAATTATTTATTACATTAAACTTACCTATGTATTGTGTGGAATTATTATTATGGTTCAGATAATAGCAGGCTAAGTATATTGCCTAACTCAATATTCAAGTTCCGTATTATCATATAATACGAGTAATGGAATTGTTAGTTAAAAGTTATCGGAGATGGTTTGCCAACTCAACTAGGTACGCTATTATTATTAATAATTAAATAATCTCACAATCCCGTCAGCCGGCCGAGTCCCAAAAATGAACCGTTTCTCAAAATTGTTATTCGATTATTCTGTAAATTCAACGTTTTTAAACGCCAAAGCGTGGAAAACATCAACGGTTCCAAATGCCTTATCGAATTATTCATCAGATCTCTGTAAAATATAATCAAAATAATAATAAAGCATATTGTACCTATATATACTCGTATAAGTGTATGTATTATTCATGAATCACAATTCAATGACGCCGAAGTTTTAAATATATAGTCAAAAATTCCAATACAGCATAACAGCTTTGACCTTACTTTTTTTTTTTACATTAACTTTCTCGCATAGGTTTTTTTTTTTTTTTTTGAAGTGAAAACATTTTTAAAGACGGTAATCCATAATAAAATGAATTTCGTGTAAATAATATTGATTAGAGAATGGTGTACATGAAAAAAACACTAATTATTTTTTACCAATATTATATTTTATTCTATAGCTGCTCATAGTGATCAAAATTTAATTCAATCACAGAAATACTTAAAAAATAGTAATAATAATGAATAATTTTTATGCGAATTGGTCATTACTATTCGAAATAAATCAATTGAACGTAATTTAACCAGGTACATAGAACGTTTTAACAGCGTTAAAAAGTGTATTTAAAAATTATAATCAACAAAACAAACCGAATAATTGCATGAAATCGAACAAATTCTATTTGATTACTAACTCGGAATATAAATAAAAATTTTCTCAAAGTCGCATTTTAGCATTTTATAGTACCTTGTATTATCATTTTAAAAATAAAAGCATATTAATTATGGGTATATCTACTACCCGTATATATTATTCAAAAAACACGCCAAGAGAAAAAAAAAAAAAGGATTTAAACGTTTATTAATCATTCGTGAATATATTATATCGCGTATGAAATAACAATCCATTGACAAGTCGACCAATCGCCCGTGCAGCGACAAAAACTAGGATTTAGGACTAAGGATTCTATAGACTTTAGTATATAAAATGAAAAATATTCTGTTATTATGTTATATAAAAAAATATGGTAAATTCAATTATGATTACGGGTGGTCTTGAAATTTTTTTTTAAAACACACGATAAAATCCTTTCGTTCTATACACTATATATAATCGAATATGTGTCTGCGTATAATGTAAACAAACGGTATGTATAATATAATATAATATAATGTATTGAGTATTTTCTGTACGTAAACTGTAAAGTGATAAACTATTTATACTAGTACACTATAGTTAGTATAAAGACCTATTTTATATATACAGTGAAACCTCCCTTAACGGACACCTCTAAATAGCGGACACTTTTATGACATTGCTATTAATAATTTTTATCTTAAATTAAGAATTATTTTGGAATACCTGAATAAAAACCTCAATTATTAAGTTATCTTGTGTGTACATTATTATTACTGTATATGAAAATCTTATCTTATCCGTTCAGTCATTGAAATATTATCGCGTCAACGAAATATTGTAACTAATGCATTGTCCTATGTGCGTGCATTAGCAGACAAATTTAGTGTTAGTACAACACAAATTGCGGATATTATAGCAAATAAAGACGCTCTTTACAAAACTTGGGCTGAAAATGGAGAAGAGAAACGGAAATGGACAAAGCAACAAAAAAAACAGAAACCCCTGTAATCGACAACGAAGTATTAAACTGGTTTTCAAAATGACGAGAAAAAAATCTTCCTGTTTCAGGACCTATGCATTTAATTAACGTAAAAATAATAAAAAATAAAATTATTGAATTTATTTATTTATTAAAAAAAATGTTTCCCTCTAAATAGCGGACAAAATTTCGGCGACCGAGAGTGTCCGCTATTCAGAGGTTTCACTGTATTGAATTTATTTAATCATATTGAATTTTAAAATGTACGATGGACATATTATCAGAGCGTATATTATTATTTTATATTTCAAAAGCCGCCGTTGAATTTTATACATTTTTTCCCGTCATCGAGAGGAGTGGACGTGTGTCATGGAAATAGCAACGGCGGCTCGTGGTGATATAGTTTTATTCGAAAAAGTAGCCGGACGGCCAGCGACGAACGGGTCGCGTCTTATTGCGATGTGTTGTGATGTCCGCCACTATTTTCAGCGCGCGCACAATCGATGATAATAATAATAATAATAATAATAATAATAATACATACATTCGATGCGGCGTAATAGAGTACTTACAAATAAACCAAGCGATCCAAGTGTTCGAACGTTTTCGCGTGAAGGTCGTCGGCAAAATTATTACCGCCCAAATGGCTGTGAACATCGTAAAATACGGACGAGAATTAAATTTCACGCAGTCTTGTCATCTCTCGTTATCACGTTATATTACACATCGAATGCATACGTGTACTGTACATATACTGTACATGTACTTACAAAAACGTGATCTCTTTTTCCACGTCGTACGGGAATTGTCGGAGACCGTGTCCGGTGCAATTTATGTAGACGTTTTGACACTGACAACCGGACGCCATACTCGAACAGACGAAAGCTGAAATTACAATACGACCGTTTAGCCGTGTGTTTTGACGTACGCGAAATCGAACGGATAAATCATTATATACGGGAAAACGAAATCTTACGACAGTTTAGGTCCTCGTCGTCCCAAGTCAAATCGCAGTCCACTTGCTTGTTGCACACCATGGACCGGTGTATGCAAGGTCCCCGGCGACATTTGTACTCGTTTTCAGCGCATTCCGCGTCCACTGAGAACCCCGTTGGCGCATTTCGTCAACAAAAAATAATTATTAATAAGACAATACGTAATATTTCGGAGCCTCTATTATAGTACGACAACGATAAAGTGCATTATTTCGGAAAAGCCACGACGATTCGAATTCGAATTCGTTTCTCGTAGGTAGTAATTTGTCTCCGAATAACGCACTCGGGAAATCGTATCGAAATTCTGTTACAATGAAAATTAATATATTTGCCGGTCGATATTATAGAACAATATAACTCGATCGTAATATTATTTTCATTTTTAGATCATATTAAAACATTATAATATGTACTATACACGTGTGTATGTAGAAGACTCGTTGAAAAATTACCTACTCAAAAAATACGACGACGCCCGAGCTTGAAGACGAAAAAATCGAAAAACCTATATATAAATGTATATTTGTAAATTAAATAAAAACCTAATCATATATCAATAATTCACATTGAAAATTTGCAGGGATATTGATGATAATATTATTTTTAATGCACATTGAATATTTGTTTAGATATAAGTGGTAACCAAAAACGACAATTATTATAATGTGATTATAAGAAAAAATCACATATTTTACATGTCACATTGAACATCAATACCATTTAAGAGACCAAAACTACGCTGTATACTCAATTTATATGATAACGTATTATATATTATTCAATACTATAATACATCATTTAGAAATATTTAGGTATACAGTACACTGTAAATATGATACGATAAATAATACAATCATATCGATTTTTATTTAAAATTAACATACGGCAATTTTTCAGGTGCGATTTGTCTACACATCCCATTCGTTCGTCTTCGGATTTTTTACATTTAAACTCTAACGGGATACATTGACCACTGTCGCATCGAAACTCGTCGGCTTTGCACGTTCTATAATCTGTTGTCATATACAAAAGTCAAAAATCATTATTTTAAAACCGATATGTTATTGTAAATTTTACGGTTACGGTCTACGCTCTACAGGGTATAAATTAAAAAACACATGATATGCACACGTTGCCAATGATAGTCGTTGATTTAAAACTTAGTTTGAAATCTTAGTTCTGATCAGCTTAAAGGTTTAAATAATATATTATTGGCCATAACTTAATGTGGGTAAAATCGATAAAGATTTACCTGGAGTCTGATGGTATTACCTTGGTTATTATTTTGAACCAACTTAGTAGCTCATTTGGGTATATATTATAAATAATAATATTACGAATACTTGAATTATGGATATACAGGCACCACCTAACTTGAAAGTACCTATTAAGAGGACTTGATACGTCCCGATTTCTAGTGCAAAAGCATTTCTGCGCAGAATGACGATAATTAGTTTCACAGTGGTTTAAAAATAAAAACACATATTATATAATGGAAAGTCAACAATATTTAATTGGTGGGAATGTCATATCCTTTTTATAAAATAATACCTATAAAAAACGTTACAGCCGTTTAAAAAACTAAAGATTAAAGTTTTTTTACTGGTAGATTGTATACCTACTAAATATTTAGTTTATTGAAAAATGAAATGTTGTCAAATTTCAAATTTATAATAGATGTTTTTGCTTTTAAACCGGAAACGAGTAATCGTAATTTTGCGTAGGGATGTTTTTTTTTAAACAAATATCGCGATTAACCAATAATGAAAATGGTATTGATACAACTTTTAAACTAATTTTAAAATATATTTAAATCGTTGGATTTTCATTTATCTTAAAATTGCATAAAAATTGCCTAAACAAATTCCCTTAAAAATTGGGTGTATGCCGTCCTCTTTATAATTTTCCTTGCAATAATGCTCCAATGCGTCGTCATAATTATATAATGTATTCATATGTGCGTATTAAATTTAAATATATATATTTTTTTTTTTTTCTAGTAATAAAAGTTTATAATATTTACCTACGTTTGTATACACCCATATGATATATGTTTTTTTTTTTAAGAATGATTAGATAGAACATTAAAATTTGCCTGACTAAAAAATCATAAAAATCTCGGAAAAAGCTAAAGTGATGCCCCTGTCTGTTTAAGTCGTTTATATATTTTGCAAACTGGATATCAAGTATTTACCCAAAGAGTATAGGAAATTTTGTCTAGTATAAAATTTACTCATATGTTTATATAAAATTAAGTATATAAGACATTAATGGATGAATATATATCCAGATATTAGTTATAATAGCCACTATAGTAGTAAAAAATGCATTTTGATCGCAAAATTCAATGATATATATTACTAAATTTCATTATTATTTTTTTTTTTTAATCAATTGTTAATTAATTGAAAACCAGTTTCTGTACTTTTAACTTTTAACTTTAAATATAAAATATATATTAATATTAGAACATATTACTTCAACCATCGAATAAATATAATTCCATCTATTATAATATAGCGTTAACTATAAGACAGGGTTACATTTTCGATGTGAGTACTCATATATTTTAGATTAAATACGTTATTACTTACTGCAATTTTCCTCGTCGGAACCATCCATACAATCGACTCTGTAATCACACCGCGTTTCCGGTAACACACACTGTTTTCCGATCGCACATCTCACCCAGTTGTCAACAGGGCATGTTACATTTTCTGAAATATTTTCGAAAACACAATATGTATATTATAAAGGTGAATAAACTTACATCATTAGTAGTAAAATATCATCGACAGTAACCGAATTGAAACATTTTAAATGTGACGCCATACATAGATGAATACTACCTAATGAAAAGTTCGACTGGTGGATGAGTAACGATGTGAAAGTACACAAATGTGTTTTAGAAAGATTATCGATAACACATGTCAAAAATTAAAGAAGAAGAGAAATGCAGATATAGTAAAACTGATTAGTAATAGAATCTAGAGATGACAGAAGGGAGAATATAGATGATAAGGAGAAAGAAGGTCGTACTAACGACTGAAATATACATACTGCTGTTATAGACCAATGATTAAATGACATTATTCATATCAAAAAATAATGAGGAAATGTGACAACAATGTGGGAAAATGTCATAAACTCATCTACGGATCGATAAGCGAATAATTACGAATTTAAAATAATAATTAATACCCCCGGATACAACAATGGATTTCCAACTAACGTGCGGAAACGGAAATATTAGGACTTCCTCCATATTATAAAGGAACTAAATTATTACAACATTATTATTAGACAAATATTTTTACAATTATATAATAATCCGATGCAAATGTATATTATTTTGATTAATAGAATCAAAAACAAAATCCCTCTCATTGTAATATAGTTACGGTTTGATTATAATATGTTATCAGTATTATGAAAAATATGCCATATGGTACTGTTATATACTATGGTCGAAGTGGCGGACACGGAAATATGCAATTTCCCAGCTTATTTTTATTGCCATTTTTCATCCTCACACTTATTTTGTCTAAAAATATATGTATCCCTCTTAAAAATGTATACTATTATAACTATAATATCAGTATTGTGTATTATTTGCAATTTATTCATTCGAATTATTAATGTGTAAAAGAAAAGACGAGTGAACTTATAAGTACCTAGTTAATTTAAACTGTAGTTTGGCAATGCTGTGTTTGAAAATTTGTCGCCGCCATGAAGTAACATACATATTAGCTACTCCCTTACCAACAAGAGGCATAATGGAGAAAGTGTTTTAGGAGAACAAGTTATTTTAATTTTTTCAAGAATATTAAATGCTGCAGGCGACCACTTTTAAGATTCGTCATATTATATCACCATTTTATCTGATCAAAATGTCTTCTATATTTAAATAGTATACCTGAAAATGACATGAAATCTTAACAAATGTAATCGTATGAAAATTATTCTGACTAGATTAATGGTGTTCGGTTAAATAGTATTTGTAGGATTTATTATACAATTATTTTAAATACTTTTATGAATAATAAATGTATGGATTATAAATTAGAAGTCTGGGTTACTAAAGAAAAATTTACTTTCAATTAAAAATATATTGTAATGAAAAATTATTATTTAAAAGTTGTTATCCTACAGATTACGAATAGATACCTCCTTTTTTTTTATACCTATACATTTTTTATCTGTGCATGTATAATAAATAATATTGTCTTTTAAGTTTAGAAAAATAATATTAGGCACCTACGCATTAAAGCACTGTTATACGAATTTTACTCTGTACCTATTTCATAATAACTAATAAGAAAAACAATATTTTTACGGGGACTTTGGATATAGATAATTTTTATTTAATTTCGGGTTTTTATTAGTATGAATGGACTGTTATCCTCCGATTTATTAAGAGCCATTTCAACCACTGTATATATATTTAATGATGCTGGCTTAGAATGAAATACTTAAATCAGATTCGAAATTAACATTGAATGCAATCTAATTAAATTAATATTTTTAAAACGGACATTTAAAGTACCTGCGTTTTAAGTTCAATATTATATTTATATTTTTTATAAATTTCATGAGTTAGGTAGTTAGTTAGAAAAATCAATAAATCTATATTTGAACAACTCATAAAACACAAATGCATATATCGAAAATCGGCTCCATCAGTCGTTAGATAATGTTATTAGCCATAATTTGTTTTTTGTTTCGTATTTCTAACAGGTTTGTAAATTGATAAAAATGAAAAATGCCAATGCAAGTTTTTCATTGAAAAGTTGTCGGTGTGGCATCCTCTTAAGTCTGAATTTGATGTTTTTTTTTTTTATATAATTTTATACTTCCAATGTTATATATTATGAATGCTGCTAAAGTATAGGTACCAATAAATGTTTATTTGAAAGCTGAGATAGAATTTGTTGTTTTTGTACATATTATTAAAAAATGAAATAAAAAGAAAGTTTAAAAAGTGGTATTTAGTTATAAATTGTTTGCAAGATCTATATTATAAAAAAAAAACTACTATATATATACGTTTTTAACAACAGTTTGATTTTTTTTTTTACCGTTCTTATTTAAGAGATTCTTAGTGTCCAAAAAATTTCAAAGAAAAATTGAATAGGGTTTAACGGTTCAAAGGACGTTATTATTATTTTTTTTTTTTTGCATTAGCTTTAGTCCCCTCCTGCTGCAATTATTTTCCACTTTAACCACTGTATGAAATCCACGAACCCAACCAAAGCAGACCCGTGCGGAACGTTCTATTTTTAAAAAAAATTCAACACGAGGTACTTTATTTCATTTACGAGCTGTCTTTATTATTTATTTAAAAATCAAATTGAATGTACTTATTAATCGGTACTGAAAACCGAAAAATATAAAAATAAAAGAAAATTTTTGAAAAGTTCTAAATTTTTTATTTTTTATTTTTTTTTTTTTTTCTACTACTTACCGCAGCCGATTTCATCGCTCTTGTCCCAACAGTCGGTGCGACCGTTGCAACGGTCCTTCGTGTCCACGCATTCCCCACTGCTACATCGGAACTGCCGTCGATCACACGGCAACGACAGTTCGCATCCCGTTTCGTCGTCGCCGTGCAAACATTCCTCCTTGGAATTGCAACGGTGTTCGGACGGTAACCACCGACCGTCCCGACATTGAAAAAATTGATCGTTTGAATACGCGTTCGTATTATCTGTAATAGACAAAAAAAAAATCTATAAATTGTATAAATTACAAATTTATAAATTAAAAAATTCGTTTTTCATAAATTACGCGTTCGTAAAAAAAAAATTGTGAACATTCCCATCCGACATAAATATCCCTTTTATACGACTAACGAGATAACACCAACTGCAACGTACAATACTGCAGTAGTCACTATCAAATATTAACCCGGAACTGCGGACCATCATTCTTTGACTTTGACAATGGAAAAGCCGCAAGATAACGTATACTACGTGTACGGTATGTACCATATACGGTATATACATGTACTATGTGATGATGGACGACGTGTCGTGTACACGTTTTCGGATTATTATTGTTCTTATAAAATATATACGCATCTACCGAATTTGTAGCAATAACGAAACTATACACGAATAAAAAATCAACATAATATATTATTAAAAGTACTCTCTCAAATCTAGGATTTAAAACGATACGAACGAAAAATATGTATGAGAAATATTTACGAATATACGAAATTCTGAGAAGTTTTAAAATCATGAATATTATATATAGGGCCATGGAAATAACAATAATATTTTATGTACTATATCATCGCAACGTCCCGCAGTTGAAGAATAAATAGTTATAAAAATTTGGGATACTAATGGAAATTTAAAGTACAAAATATACAGGGCGACCGGCATGTCACTTATAAAAAAAGAGTCTGGTGGTAGACATGGCAAATGAGACAAAGCACTACGCTACTAAGCTAAGAGTAGAAAAATACTATAATTAATTTTTTTTAATTGGAGAACATCGAATATAAATCGATTTTTTGGATAACTTATTATCGTGTGCGTAAAATTATACATTAAAATATGTAATTCCTTAAAAATAATTTTAAAAAAATTACAGACGTTTTCCTAATGTAAATAATGAACTCGTTTATTTAAATTATTATTATTACCGGCTCTATATTTTGCAATCAATGTGATATTTTTCATTACGTTAAAAAAATAAAGTTAATCAAATTTATTTTCATTAAATATTTATGCGGTTCGGTAAAATAATGGAGTGATGTATAGACGCACACGCCAATAGGGTTGTAGGGGTTATCTTTGGTCAACCTGTAAGTCAGAAAAGAGAGAATTGAAAAAAAATACTATCAATCAATTACAATATAAAGAATGGCAGTTTTTTTTTTTTCGTAGCTGTTCAGTGACCCACTACTAATATAGAGTAATTGTCAAGTTGCTTTATTTATTATATACAAGCCAACTGATAAATTATATTAAATAATATGCATCTATTCTATATTAATAACAGATGATAACAATATTAAATATGTAACAGTTAAACAAATAAAATCAGTGTCGAATCCAAGTACATGTCTCAGGGGATGGTTAGCAACCTGCAATTTTGTTCATCCTAGAGAAATCCGTTCTCTCAGAAGTTATACACGTAAAACATAAATAATGCCGTCAGGAAAGTAAATTGTCGTATAAAAAAAAAAAAGTGAACTTAGCAGAATTAAGCACTAATTAATTTTTTTGTTTAGGCCTTGTAAATTTATACAACTATAAAATATTGAATTTTCGCTGAGTATAATGTATTTCATTATTATATGCATGTTTTTAATTTATGTAAAAAAAATTTTGAAATAATAATTATTCTGAACTCTATTTAAATCGTTTTATCGAAAAAAATGATTATTATAATGCTATAATATGATATATATATATATAATGCTTATTATTAGAGACTGCATGTTGATGTTTAAAAAAATAACTTTAAAAGTCAATTTATGACCTAATAAAATGTCCATAAAAATATCCTTAAAAAAAGCATTTATGATTAAAAAAAAAAACGTGTAAAAAAACCCTTAAAAACTATACAATCATGAAAATACATAAAACTCTGATATCGCGGTGAAATGGTACCATCGATAAAAATAATTAGATGTAATAAACTTGTAATGTTGAACATTCCGATAGCAATCAATCTTGACTGTTGAACTATTGACAATTATATAGTTGTGACTGTGAACAATTAAAAACAATGTTGTGTAATTGTATTTTTATGTTGAATATATGTCAAATTATAAAACATAATATATTGTAAATGAAAAAATTATATACATATATAATTAATAATTTTTATATCAATGATAATGCAATATAATTAAGAAATACCTTATAATGTCAAAAAAAAATCCTGTTAGTAGAGGGTACAAGCCCTTCGCTTATTGGATAGGATAGTGATAGTGGATATATTGAATTTGAAAGCAATAATAAATAATTTCTTTTAAGAAAACGATTTTGAGCGAAGCTTCGGTAAACATGAGTATTAGGTACTATTAAAATTTATATACATAGTAAATATTTGGTGTAAATTTTAAGTTTCCGAGATTTTAATTTTCCAATTTATGATAGTTTTCGGTCTTTTCCCTTAAATAAGTAGTTTTTCTTTACTTTTTTGAAAACTACTTACAAAGTCAAAAAGTTACTTTTATGAAGTACCAACTAAAACAAATTTCTTATCGAAAACCTTTTTATCAGAAAACAATAATTTTACTCATGTCCAAAAAAGTATATGTATACCATACATAAAAAAAAAAATAAAAAAACACATCATTGTAATACCAATGCTACGCTATGCTCAGAATCTAAACCTCGAAAAATGCAAAATATAGTTTAGTTGGGTACTTACTCTACACAAAAGTGTCAATACTGTCAATATTACTTTGAGATTTTAAGCAGAACTAGGGATTTAAGGCGGGAAAATAAGCAAATTAAATTTAAAAATGTAAATGGGAGAAAATAAGCAAAAAAAAAAAAGAAAAGTAAAGGGTCTTTCACTATTTTAGCCGTACAGTAAATTTTCTAAAATTTTTAGTATTTAGTATTATTTAGTACTATTTTTAGGTTTTAATAAGCGCGAGAGGATCGGTGCAGAGCAAACGCGAAGCTAAATACTTCCGACAAAACGCGAGGCCCGGAAAGGGGCTTTGTTGGCCCCTACCTAAGGCCGGCTCTGGATTTCTAATCGTTATGTCATGTACACCCAATCTTCCAGTAAAAAATTTGATCTGGATGGTATTATATGAAGAGGTAATTGTTCGATAAAATCGTGGAATGGAAAACTATCGAAAAAAGGAAAAAGTATAGTTTAAAATTGCCATTTCTTCGTAATTCCAAAAATAATGGTTCTAAAAAATTAAAATGTTCACAGATTACCTATGTATTTTAAACATTATATACTTATTATGTTATATTATTGAACATTTTTTTTTAGTACATTTTTACAGTACCTACCTAATATCTCTGTTAAAAATTATTTAATTGAAAGAAATATTTTATCATTGTTTTAAATTCAATACATTTATTAGTTTATACATCCTCAATAGTAGAGTAACCTGGAGTATATAGCGTACTTTCTATTTATTTTAACAGCTGTTATGTGGTGGCAAACACGTTTTAGACATGTTGTTACGTTGTTATCCTATTATAAATATAACGAAAATTTTAATTTTCTAGTCAAAAGTTGATTTTACCAAAGCAAATACCGAAAATTCTAAGCAATTCGGAATTATAAATAATGCGTCTTTTTACCCTATTATTGGGGTAAAAGTGCCCTTCAAATGGAGTAAAAGGGCATGCTAAATTTATTCGTAAAAATATATTTTATTTAAAGATTATTCAAATAACTTGAAAATTGGTAATGATTTTATTCGTTATTTATGAATAAAATAACTGTAACAAAATAATAAACAACATTTTATTACAAAAATATACTTAAAATACATACTTAAATAATAAAAAGCCGGTCAGTAGGTTGTGGAAGCACTTCGCTCGTCGGGTGTCAGTATTGGTGGATGCACTTCGCTACTGGGCAGGGTACTTTTGGTGGATGTATTGAATTTGAAAGCAATGATAAAT
>JAIPRL010004708.1:22469-36185 GCA_025469235.1 Pemphigus obesinymphae | reverse complement strand
TCTCTCACCTCGTTTTTAGTCAATATTATTTCCGAAAAAATTGGGGTATTTGTGACTATGACAATAAATATAAAATTATGTAAGATAGTATTGAGATAAAATATAAGCGGGAAAATGTTTGCGAGCGGTTTTTTTCCGTTATTTGGGCCAGTCAAAAATTTTGCCTCCCACTTTCAAAAACTGAAATGACGCTACTGTATGTAAATATGTTTATGTAGTACCTATAAATACCTAATTTTAGTATTCTGATAAAATTTCTAAAAAAACCTATTTAAACACGTTTTTGGTATAAGTTGCAAAGAAATGTACCTATTTTGTTTCGTTGTTATTATTGATAGAGGTACCTATTAATTATTAAAACATATAAAGATATTACAGTTCAATGTATTCAAATGAAGATATTTATAAACAAAGAAGGGTATACAAACTATAGGTATGTATGAACCTACATATATATATATATATATATTGTATATTATATACTTACGTGTTTAGTGTGAACAAGTTCTAAATTACATTTGTTTCAAAATAAAATTATTTTCATTCATGACCCAAAAAAATAAAAGCCTAAATTTGTATCCAACAATGAAGTCTCTATAAGTGCATTGTTGAATGAGTTATACATGAAAATAAAAGGCACTGTCTACACGAAAATTCAATCATTTAATTTGTATTATTGTAGATAGAAAAAGTGAATAAATGCAGTTTAGCTACCCCACGATTTACTCACATATTTTTGGTACTTATGTAAAATTGTGTGTTTTAAACGATGGTGTAATTCGATTTTGGTATAAATCATTTAGTTTTAAAAATATGACGATTTGAAAATTACGGATTTTGAAAAATTACATGCGTACTTACATACCTATACCTAATATAATAGAACAGAGCACTGATTATAAGACGTAAAGTTCCTAGTTCATATAATATAATATATATTGTCACATGACAATAAAATTGAAAGACAATACGGTCCTCTAAAACCCATGGAGAAGGAAAATAGTTTACCTGAGGTGAAATTAATACAAAAATAAAAGTAGTTCCTATTAATAAATTGAAATTTGTATCAAATATTTTGTATATTATTTTCATATTCAATGTACATTTGTAAACACCAAAAAAAAATAAATAAATAAATAATTAAAATATACAAAATACAGTGTTTGAGAACTAAAGCGTGATTATTAAAAAAGTATTGTTCATACGAAAATGCAACGTAAAATGTGTAGTTTTTTTGAAAACCACAGCTTTCAAATCATTATAACTTTAAAACTAAGTGTTTGCGCCAAAATCAAATTACACCATAGTTTAAAATACACCATTATACAAAGGTTCGAAAAAAAAATCTAATAAATCGTGTTGTAGCTAAATTTCATTTATACCATAAAAACAATAAAACCAATTCACACAAAGAACGATGTTAGTTTTTAAAAGTTCTAATCGATTTCATTTGTTTCATGAAACAAGAGATGAAACCTTTCATACTAAGCTTGCGATATTATGAATACAATTTAGGTTTATGAACTATGATATTTAAATATCATAAAGTATTTTATATTAAAACCCTAGCATAATTTATTAGTGTTTATATAGTTAGGGAGTATATATGTCTTTGTGCATATATTTAAATTAAAGTATTTAATATGTATTTTAAATAGATACATATATAAAAAATAAAAATCAATAACTAATAGTCATTGCTTTTTAAAATGTATATATGTTATATATTTATAACACAAATATTATATTTGTAATATTTTAATTTCATAATTATTAGTTTTAGATTTTATTTGTATATATTATATATGAATTAATAATATAGGAGTATATTATAGAATACGGTTTTTACATATTTGTTCAATATTTAGACACAATAATATGTTATATTATATATTTATATATAAGAATAGGTAAACTGTCGTATTATGTAGGGACATTGGCTTAATGAATAATTTGGAGAAGCACCTAATTTCCCAAATATAATTTTTTTAATGAGTTTATTTAGTGTAAAATAATATCATAATATAATATAAAAAAAATATTATGATACTAGAAATAAAATTTAGATCTCATTCTACATACCTACAACAAAGAATTAGTAACATTAAATTTCGGATACGTGCCAGAGTATATAACTATGTACTAATAATGCCTACTAGAGTATAACTATGTAATAATAATACCTACTGGCTCTAATATTATGTAAAATAAGGATAAACAATAATTATTACAATTCAATTAAATATCGAAGCATTTATTAACTGATTTCGTATATTAATTTGAAGGAATTTAATACTTGTATAACTTGTGTAAATGCCATTAACTTGGTATTTTATTTGTGATTATAAATTAAATTAAATTTCAACGACTAAAATGTTAACATATCGTAGGCCAGCAAACAATACTACTGAAGTAAAAAAAGGGTCAAATAAGGTTTATCATGTATCTAATATATTTATTTATTTCAAAAGAAAAAAAAAATATTTTATAGAAACATCTAGAATTTTTTTTAAATTTCCAAAAAATATAAAGACTGAAAAGTGAAAAGTATATAATGCCAAGAATATACGTTTTCTGATTTACTGCTCGCTCACTAAATATATTTCAAGTTAAAAATATATGATTCATAGGACGTGCATTAAATTTACTGAGGAAATGAGTAATTCTATAATAAAGAGATTATTCTTTATAGTCTCAAATTAGAGAAAACTGTATAAACCAAAATTCGTTTATTTTGCATACATATGACATAGTATAACCAATATTTTTTTTTAGTATTAATAAATAACAACACAAATATATGGAAAATAATCATTGTGAAAAGGTCATTATAAAAGCTATTGTAACCATCGCCGCAGTACTATATATTAGAAGATTGTCAGGAGTTAGAATGGAAAATAGACACAATATGGCAGGAAAAATTTCAATCCTGTTAAATTTAAATCCGGTATTTAATTTAGAGTTTAGCATAATATATATAGTAATATGGATAGACGGTTAACGATTTTATGCTATATTGAAAATAAAAAATTGTATTTTTGTGGTCAGTTTATGAATGTTTTACCATGAACATGCGTATATATAAAATATCCATACACGTGCCAAGTAATTGTTACATAGTTGTATTTAAACGCAAAAACTAAAAAAAAAACTTTTTCTGCCCGTTAAAATATAATAAACCGCGAGCGCGTTCGTAAAATATACGATATATAAAACTGGACATAAAGTTAGAAAAATTGATCATATTTTCCAAAGATCTATAAATATATATAGTATTCACATATTATACTGTAGCATCCTGTATCAGCTGATAAACGTACTTCGTTACCTATACGTTATAAAATCATAATTTCGTACTGATAAAAAAATATGATGTTATTGTGTATAAATATTATTATATAGTTATAATATTATTATTTGAGTTTGTTCGATCGGAACAAAAGCTAACAGTTAACATAGTTATATTAATATCTAAATATTAATATTAATACATATAATGTTTATAATTTGAGTACTTGTGGATTTGTCTAACAATAAACTGAAGACTAAATTCCACAAAAATGTTTATACTTTACCAAAATAAAGTGAATATTTTTGTGGAATTGAGTCTTCAATTTATTATTAATACATATAATACCTATATGTATAATAGTTGAAAATGTTAAATTGTTTAGAAAATATCAATCAAAATCCATTTATTTTCAAAAATAAGAGCACATATTCATACTCATACAATATATAAATCTTTAATTAAATTTTAGTTCATCTGTTAGTAGCATATTTTCGATAACAAGAACAACGATTTTCGTAAACCTATATATGGATATAAATATAATATAATAATTACTAATTATAGTATTAATAAACTATAATCGGCTATATTTGATAAATAGTTTAAATATCTAATGAAATAAATCCACCAAAAATGTTGTGATATATTGTCTTGGTCATCATATTTCGTAACATATATAGGTATTTATTTCACATACCTTATAACTGTATATTATACCTATATATGAAAACCCTTATACTACCTATATACATGAATGCATTATAGAAATTGTTGATTTACTTTATTTTTCGATAAATATAGTTCGTGTTCAAATGTCGTTACATAATATATAGGTATATCGTATAAATAACTTTGGTAAATTTTATTTCATAAAATAACACGTTACTTCAAACGAAAAAAAAGTTTTTCAATTATTAGATTATATATAGGCACGTACCTAATCGGATAAACGAGTAAATAATAATAATAATAATAATAATACTCGTAAACGCAATGACATAAAAAAAAAAAAAACCATTAAGAATTGAAATTTATATCATTGTCGACTTACAGTATCTTTCTATACGACGTAATTAGCTATTATCGTCAAATATCCCGTTTCATACTCATTGACCTAATTATTGAACCATTAATTATTCTCTATAAAATATACAATAAATATTCTATTCTATTCTATATTGTATACAATTTATATAATATGCTATATATAGAGTAACGGATTTGTTTACAACAGATTTTCAAAAAAAAATAAAAATAAATAAATAAAACTTTGTGATCTGGATTAAATATTTCAGCTTATAGCGAAGGTAATACCTATATGATTACCACTCATTATATTTATTTAACTATTCTCTATATGGTTATATGATGTATAAGCATAAAAGAAACGTATACACTGCAGTGAAATATTTAAGTAGGGGATCCAGATATTATACCCTCCCCCCAGAACCAAAAATTATAAATTGTAAAATATTTAAATACCTATATATACCTATATAATACATTTTTGCAAACATATATTTTAAACAATAATATAGAGATGTTATTTTTAACAAATATTTTTGTAAAGAGTACCTACCGCTATAATTAATGATGCACAGAATGCACTATGGCAGTCTTGGTCTTGGTCTTGTTAACTAGTAGAAGTCAATGTTAGTCTTGATCTTGGTCTTGTTGAGTAAATCTTGGTCTTGGTTTTGCATATGTTTGCAGTTCTTTTTTTTAACCAAATGTATAAATAAGGATATATAATTATATTATGTACAAGGGCGGATACATGGAAGGCAATAAGGGTTATTGCTCTCCACTTCCACTCACAAAAAAATTGGAGTAAGCCCTAACAGCACAGACGGGTTCGGGCGCTCCCCGTTAAGTTCCCGTTTCGGTCATGGCAAATGGTTCCTGCTGGGCACTATCTAGACCTTCCCGGAAGCTTCCCTAAGCAGCCCAATCAACTTATTATTATTCAGCTCATAATAGGCAGTTCCTGGGAGCTACATATTATGAGTTGAAAAATAACAAATGTGAATAGATCTATATTATAATCGACTTTTTGGGAGAAACTGGCTGTAGAATAAGATAGGGCCATTGGATCGTACTCGGACTAATGTTAAAGTATGTTCTTATCACTCTGGTATACTAAAAATTAATTTTTTTGGTATTCTCTGGAGGGGAATATATCCCTCCACTGACCCTCTAATGGACACCTATGTACAGGGAGTTTAAGCAAAAGGGGTGTTAGACAAAACCGCGAGGCGCTAGGTCCATTTCCCTTTGAGTTATGAATACCTAATCCAAATTCGATTTTGGACTACCCAAAAATGAGACATTCAATAAGTTATACATATACCTTAGTGTACAATATATTTTGCCACCGGTTCGAGCCCGTTCAAATGCGCGCTGCGGCGGTTCAAAAAAATTCCTCTTATATTAGCCGTGTCTCTATAATCGTGTACCATTATTCGAGCATTTATGTATGTACCTACAATTCCGATATTACGTTTGTACCATTAGAGCGTAGATCGTTCGGTTAGGCGGGAGTTCAAAAATTGTTAAGTAATCAATGGACATATATGCAAAGATTCGAATCCAGTCACCAGAATTAAGAATTGTTGCAAAATTTACAGCGAAAATTAAAAACACGGTCCGGGAAGATAGTCCAATAATTGGTTTGAAGAATACAATAAAAACAACATTTTTTTTCAATTGACTGAATTCAATAAAAATGAGTTTCAGATCTCAGTTTTAACAAAAATATAGTGATTAATAGGTAAGTATGTGATTATTATACCTAATTAAATAATTTTACTATAAGTTTGGGTATTAATTTTTCAAAAACGAGTCCACCTGCAGTTTATATATTACATTTTATTATTAGACAATGGTGTATGTAATTGATGACAATATTATGTGTTTAATTTAATTTAAACACGATTCATGTAATTTTAATACTTTTTTTTAATGTTTTGAGGGATCCAGTACCCCAGACCCTCTTTGTAAATACGCCATTGTATGTACCCATAATAATTCGTGTTTACTGATCTTTTGATAAAAAAAATACAATATTACTTTTTGTGTACTTGCTACTATTGTTGTATTTATTTTTCTACTGTGTGAAAATTTCACGTGGAAATACACAGTTCGATAGTTACTTATACGAGTATACTATACAGTGTAAAAAGTAGTATTCGAGCGGAGGAGAAGTTTTCAAGTTCCGACACGTTTAAAAAATAACAAGACGACAGAATGCTAATGTCGTATATTATAATAATTCATAAATTTAAATACGTACATTAAAACAATTGCTTTTTAAACATTATTGTTACCTAAAAAACTGAAAGCAGTGTATACTTTACCTATATTTTAACCTTTTTTTTTTTTTATTGTTATAGGCTATACTCCTCCTCCGGAACCGTCCCTAGGCATTACTTCGGTGGAGAGCCGATATAAATAATATTAATATATTCACAATGAGTGTGTATGAGTACCAATATTTAAACTATAAAGTACCCATATTACAACCATAAAAGCATAGGTATATAATTATATTACTGAACATTTATTGTGTTTAAGACTAAAAAGTTAAATGGTTTATATTTATTTATTTATTTATTTAGACGGGCAGTTTCCAAACGATATAAATATAATTTGTTGTATACAATATTAATATATGAGATTTTAAAGTACGAGAAAATTAAGAAAGTAAACTATTCAATTATCCATTAAAAGCATTAAAAGTTACACATGAAAAAAGATCAATATTAAAGTTATTTACAAATTTCATACACCTATTTATTTGGGAGGATACAATAGTTCGTAGACTGGAATGACACATAAAAGTATTTTCTTGTCTAGTACTGTGACTAGGAATAGATGAATTTAGTTTGACAAGTAAATTTGGACAATAAATATATTCGTTCAGTAATTTGAAAATAAAGCAGAGATCTAATCTTATCCTTTTTGTTTCCAATTATATTATATTATTATTCAAATAAAAAAACTAGTCATATGTCATGAGTACCTCTACAGTGCGTACTGCAAATATTTCGTATTATAGAACTATAATTATATTAATCCATAGTAAAATTTACAAAATAGTAATTTGTGATTGATTCCATTAATCTATTTCCAACTTTATTGTAAAATGTAATTTTAGATTCTAATTGAAGCAAAGAATGTTTTGGTTTTACGCATTAATGGGTTTTTTTTATATATAGGTATACTCAAAAAGTTCTAGTAAAAGAAGTACTCAATTTTTTTTATGCATTCCTTTTTACCCATTTTTTAGTAAAAAATAAGTATCAACTAATTATAAGTAGATAGGTAGGTATTTTTAAGAAGTTTTTACGATTTTCTAGTAGTTTTCTTAAATGAAAGAAAAACTATATTTTTCAACGGATTTATTTTGTAAATATAGGGAATATAATAACAATAACAAATTTAATTGTCATGGTTACTTGTTTTATTTTTATTATTTTATTTTTTTTTAAATATCATAAATTTATACTTATCGAACTTCAGAATCATATTTCAAATGAAATTATAAATGTTTGCTTTCAAAATTAAATTAATAATAATTAATAATACACTATCCTATCCGAGGACCGAAAGAACGATGGACCAAATTACACCGTCTGTATGTGGACTTTTTATATATAGAATCTGATGTAATTTATGTTTTCGAAAATTATGGTATAATCAGTATTTATCATCCATATGGATACACTTCTTTACGAATAAGCTATTAAATTCAACACATCTATTAAAAGTATCATGCTCAATAAGCGTGAACCGCGAATACCCTATTGACCGGATTTTTTTATATTTACAAAATATATATATATTATAACTTACAAGTAATTATAATAGATAACATATTATAATGCAAATAAATTGAATAATACCGCCTTTATCAATAAATGTAGTATGTATATTAAAAAAAAAAAAAAAAATTCTATAGACATAATAAATGTATATCCTGATTATATTTACATAGTATTTCGATTTCTTCCCTATAAAAAGATCTACGTTCCCAGGTGAAATTTTATGTTTCTGCAGATCGTCATTGTATGATCCATGTTGAAATTATATTATTTGCACCATTAGTATCGACTATAATATACTGTGTATAGTCATACGACCACAATGTGGACGTTGAAATCATGGGGAGGACTGGGTTGATGTATGAACATCAAATTCGCTGAGTTCCGCTTGTCCGAACAACTGGGCTAATTCCATTTTAAGTATAACTTGCGTTCTGGGCGATAACGTCTTGAAAGTGTGTGCATATGTTAAGAAGAGATGGTCTATGTGGTCAAGGTGAGATATGTTTTTTTTTTTGTTTTCTAGATACTTCAATACCGCAGCTACGTCTTCGGTAAATTCCTTTGGTTTAGGAATTTTCGCAGATGGTGACATTTGGGACGGGGAAGCGGCTGACTCACTATTATCCACATCCTGTCCATGAGCTTCATCCTCGTTTATGTCACTGGTTTTTAAATCATTGAAAAATGTCGATCGGGGAGCGATTGCGATTGTATCTTTAAGGAATTCCAAATGAGTGGCCCATGGCCAATTTCGATATTTCTTAGCAGATACAGTACATCCATTTTGGTACTTGAGATACTTAGTATAGGAATCCCGTATGTTTTTCCATTTTTGTTTAACAGCTTCACCTGTCAATCAGAACAAAACGATTATTTGAAAAAAATTACTACTTATAGACAATTAATTATATATACATATATATAATTCCCTCTAGAAAAAAATATTTCTATGCACACCTCTAAATATATAAATAAATAAGTCTACGATGGAAAGGAAAATTATATTAAACAACACTTTTAAATATTCAGGAAACTCAAAAAACATAATTCTTAAAAAAAGGATCTTTGTTTGTAGCGATTCTATACTGTTATATTGCATTTAAGCAATTATATTTATTAGTAAATAATATAAGGAATAACTTTTAGATGATGAGCAGAGCGAGGTAGTTATAGTAGTTTTACAATGATGTTTATTGTTATTGAATTTTTTTTCTTTAAATCCCTCTCTACCAGAATACATGGTACATGTGACCTCAATTTATGGTAGCCAATTTTATCAGAAAGGTAATTTAAGAACGGCATTTTAGGTTTTACAACATAAGTTTAGATACCTTATATTCTCGTTGTGTCCATCCGCAGTTACTAGAACATAGTAAGGATTTTGTTAATTTAGTTGACAGGGAGATAGATATTATTTGTTTTAATATATATGCATATTTTATTACATAATACTAAGTATATTGTTGATTTGGTTACTTGGGAAATAAATATTGTTTATTTTGTTTTATACTATTTATATAGACTATTGTTTAAAATGCATTTTGAAACCGGACATTTAGCGCGGTCATAGAGTTAAGTTGTTTTATACACAATGGTACAACTCATTTAGGTACCTATATCTAATATAAATTAATATTTATTAAAATATAAAACAATTTAGTTTAAAATTGTAGATTACCTAATTACGTTTATATGGCGTTTAGTATAATTTTTATTAGAAGTGAGCTGATATGACTTTTTCCGATATCCGATAAAACTATATTTGTAACTGATACCGATCCGATATTTGTAATTGACAACCATAAGCCCATATATCGGTTGAAAACACGATACCTGGTTCTATTCTATTGATATCTCAAAACTTAAAATTTTCATGTAATATATATGTTATAGCATAATTTATTTAACAATGTTATTAATATTAATTGCTAATTACTTATTAATTAGAGATAAATAATAAATGCACAATATTTAAGATTTCAAAAAATATTATCATATTTATTAAAATTTAGCTTGGTTATAAAATAAAATACAATTGTAATCCTTAGTTTTAGGGTTTTCTTGTAGGAATAAATAAATAGGTAGATATTATTGTAAATTATTAACAAATATAAAATAGTATCAAAATAAATAAGTAATAACAAATTGGTACTTATTTTTGGTCATAAAATAAAATAAAATTCTAGGTAACTCTCACTTTAAGTTTTATCCTTGTAGAAATAAATAAATTATACTAAATTATTAACAAATATAAAATATTACTTATTTATTATTAGTCTATATAATGTAGGTTTTTAGAAAAGAATATGAGCTGCCTTGCTTTTTGGGAATTAAGAAAGTTCCATGTTTTACTACATAGTAGACCAGCTGTGCTGAATTCCTTTTCAGAAGCAACTGCAGATCCAAGTGGACAAGAATGAAACTTTTCAGCCATTTGTCTTAGGCTTTTAGTTTGATTGTTTCCCAGTACTTGTATAAGTAATTGTCAATATTTATAATTTCTTCAATAAAATATTGCCTGAATTTGTGTTCAGGAGTATTTGGAGTAGAGTATATTCCTTTTTCTGGTAGAATAAGATAATAAAGATAATTATTATTTTTATTAGTTGGTTCTATTGGTGCTGGTTAATTATTTTGAAAGTTTTCACTTTAATAAACCCCGATCAATTGCTTTTTAAATTCTAGTTTTGCTGTTTTTGCAAGAACTGGTGTTGAAAATGTTTGAACATTAAACCACGGATCCAATAAGATACTAGAGGTTAAAAGATAATAAATTGGATTCCACATCACAGAAACTTTCTTTCAAGCTCATCAGAAGTTTATTTGCAACTGGCTCAGTTTTTTTCCGAATTTGCAACTCTGTTTGGATACCTGGAATTATAAGAATAACTTTTGACAATGTCCACATTATCTTGTGATAACTCAAGTGTAGCTGTGTAAAATACTTTTAGAATATCAATCAACTTTTATACTGTTATATATTCATTTGATAATAAAATAGACTTGAAAGAAATAAAAGGAGTAAGTCCTAAAATGCATTTCTTCTGTTCTACGAACCGTTTTAGCATTAGATAAGTGCTGTTCTAGCGAGTACACACAATTTGTGTCGAGGATCATTATTTTAAATTTGATATCGGTTTAAAAGTTTATTGGCTTTTATACTATGCTTAAAATGTCCTACAATATTACAAACTTTTTTACATAGATCATCATGTTATTTTTGTTTGATTAAAACATCAGCCACAAACAGTTTAATTGTATGTGCAGCACAACCAAAAGTATAAAAACTGGGGTCTGAAAATGCTTTTTGTATATTTGCAGCATTATCGCGTACAAACACATAAATATTTTTTAGGTTTAATGATCAAGACATAATAATGTTTTTAAAAAATTTCAAAAATGTCATTACCAGTATGGTTAAGTGGCAGAAAAGGCAATACTTTAAGCAGTATATCGGAGTCTGTATTTGAAATAGAAGACCAAAGATCTGTAGTAAATAAAAAAAAATAAAAAATTCTAGTTATTTGGATACCTATTTATTTATTTTTATTCACCTGGTTTTTCTACATGATGGAAAGGCATAATTTTAGTTGCCAATATTTTCGCTATTAGATTTGTGATATTTAGAGCTCATTGACTGCAATAATGGTGCATTCTTTTAAATAGGTTTACTATGGTTTGTTGTACAGTGGTTTTGTTTTTCTCATTCTTAGACTCAATTGATATGGTTTGGGATGAACTATTTGCTGTTTTGTCTTCTTGTAATCCTAGTGTTACTTGGAGATTATTTGGCTTATCATACTTATCCTAGCCATACAAGTATGAAATGATGGATAATTATTCAAGAAAATAATAAAACAAATGAATATATAATATAAAATATTATGTACCTATTATGTAATTAAAAAACTCCCTGATATTTACAAACAATTTAAACAAGTAGTAAAAGCTAAAAAGAACAAATATCCATAACTATGTATGAAGTATGCATTGTAATGCAAGATATAATAAATAACTACCTATCTAATAAAATATAGATTGTAAAATTGTATAGGTATTATTATTATATTATGTAAAATATTGGTAGTTATATAATTTCCAATTATTTGTATTAGGTACCTTTTTATTCATATTGTTCACATTTTTGATTTTTTAAGAAATATACATTTATTTATTATTATTTATTAACTATTGGTAGGTATTTATCGAAATTGATTAATAAACTGTTTACATCTAGGAAGAAAATTTTACATATGTTAACTAAATAATACTTATACTTGTTTCTATCAGATATGATCGTTTTCGTTCTTTTGATTGACGGTGTCTTTTTTTTAGTTTTTTTTAAAAAACTTTTGTATTCCGTTCCACGATTCTTTAACAAGTGGGTCGTCAAGTTAGTTATAGAGAAGTCACGTGAAAATCGTCCACCGCGAGGTATTCTTTTTTTACATGTTTATAGCTTTTGAAACGTCGTTAGTAGCTTTATTAAAAAAGTTCCACACTTGTGATGTCATGGTTGACTAATTGTATTATTATTAAAAAAAAATACTGAATAAGTTATAACTACTATTTTCAGTCAGTTAACTGGGTTTAATTTGATATTTGACTATTAAATCGTTAATAATTTAACAGTCGAACGCGGCTATGCAGCTATGCTGCTGGGTGACAAGTGACAAGTTACAACATCCATAGATAATTACAATATTATGTTATAAACACCAGAACTGATATAAACGATAACTATAATATATTGTGATTAGGACTGGGCGGTTATACTATTGATCGATTAATCGAATAATCGTCGAAAATCAAGTAATCGCTAATTATCGAATAATCCTCATATAATCGAATAATAGCTAGTCAATAATCAAATAATCTTATATAATCTTATGTTTATCTGAATTTATATGTCTATATTGTTTACTAATTTTTGCTTTAATCAGAAAATACATTTTAAAAAAGTTTAGTTTTTGGTTTGTATTTAATTATGATTATAAATTCGACAAATCATTATAATATGGTATTATTAAATAATATAAATTAAAATACTATTAACGAATAGATCATCGCAAAAATAATTTTTTTTACGATTTTTATACAATTATTACGACTATTTAATTTTACAAAAAAAAGTTTATTTATCGAAAATGTTCGATTATTTTCGATTATTCGATTAATCGATTATTTTCGATTATTTGATTGATTGATTATTTTTGGTTATTACGATTAATTGTTCATATTCGAAATGCAACTCATAATAGATTATCGATCACGAAATGTCATAATCACCCAGTACTAATTGTGATATGTGGCGTTTATAATGGACTCTACACACCGTCTAACTGAAACCCAATCATTTCTATGAGCCCAATCTCGTCGGGTGTTTATCTTATCTATATGACAATAATTCTTATCGTCTATAATAGCTCGGTATCAATTTTATTCGATTTATTATAGTTTTTGTAATAATTATAATAATAATAATAATATTGTTTATTCAAAGAATAAAACGGGCAAATTGCCCAATAGTACAAGTAAATAAGTAAGTTTAACAATAAGTTGATACGGACATCATACAATAACATAAATTAATAATAA
>JAIPRL010004708.1:0-22369 GCA_025469235.1 Pemphigus obesinymphae | reverse complement strand
TCCGAGAATAAATTTTTAGATCATCTGCAAAAAATAGGAGGTGACACTTGCTTAAAACTAATGATATACTGTTGATAAATAAAATGAATAAAATGGGAGACAAATGGCCACCCTGAGGAGTACCTGATTATTATAACATTTTTTTAAATAATTTATACCCATCTATTTTACATATATATATTATATATATACTTATCTATAAATATATATAGATAAGTATGTCCTCGCTTTTATCTAAAAAACTTCGGGTTATGTTATTACAGTTTGAGTCTCCATAACTATTACTATTTAATATTACTATTATTATATTTATTATTACTAATTACTAGATATTTACGTATATATCACAGAACAGTACACAGATTTACATTTGTTATCCAACGTGTGATAGTGTATAAACATTTCATGCTGTGAGTGATAGCATAAACGTTTCAAAACTGACTGATAAATGATAAATAATTATATTGTAAATTTGAACTAACGACTAAATCAGGCCGACAACAACTACTACACACGTTCCAATTCGGTCAGGTAGTGATAAGCTCAAGTGGCGCGTCCACCCGACAACAGCCTACCGGTTTTAATCAGATGACACATCTATACACGACCTGATATTACACCTGACCTGACCGTCGGGCCGACTAAATCAGACCGTGTGTAGCTCGCTTAAACCTTGTTCATAATATGTTGATAGTTAATCAAGTAGTAAGTGATAACTGATAAGTAGTAAGTAGTTAGTAGCTTAAAAGTGTCCGGACGTTAGTAGTTAGTACATTGGTGATCTAATAACAAAGTTGTGTGATATTATCACAGAATAAGAAAATCTATAGGTATAAAAAAATATTCTAATTTTTAAAAGAATTAGGTATATTCTAAAAAATAATATTTTATTTTGAATTAGATAAATGAAGTGAATAAAACATTCAATAAATGCTTAAAATACCTAAGGGGTTTTAATACATTAGTGAAAAGTTCTTCTTAGAACTATAGATTTACATGTTAATATTGTGTAGAACTTTTTGTTGAAGCAGCATTTTGTTTTGCACAATTTTCAAGGCACTAAAACTTAAATGTAGAATATTGAATAAAACAGCAATCGAGAGAATGATCGAGTAAACCTTCATTACTACTACTCTATTTATTTAAATTATTTAGAAAATGTTACTAGGTAGTAGCATTGATTATATATTAATATATTATAGGTACATATAATATTATAATCAATGGTAGTAGGTATATATCTTATATTACGAGGAAGGAGTAAAATTACAGAAAACTTTAAATATTTAAATAATCAAAATCACTACCTATTACATTACAATATATTGTAATATGTGAAATATTACGTATTACTTCTTACATAATACCTTGGTGGGTTTAACTTTTTCATTATCGTTGCCTCACTCTATGTTTTATTGAAATGATTATCTTGCACCCAAGCCTTTTAATTTTTATAAAATTTGTTTCACATTTAATGGTTTTTTTTTTTATCAAATTATTCTTTCTGATTTTTTTTATTCTCTCCTATTCTATCTTTTTTTATTTTTACACTATTCTCTATTTGTAGTTTTTCTGTCTTTATTCTTAGCACGTTCAACCGATTGACAATATGATACCACTTTCATCAACGACACATCATCTCTTAGAATATTCTCGTTCGAATATCTTTATCATAAATGCCCAACACGATTTGTGTTATAAATATTTTATCCTCAACTACATATAAATTACAACTTTTAATCTATTTTTTTAGATCTGTATGCCAGATATCATATTGTTCACCTTCCCGTTGCTTACGATTGAAAAATTGAAATGTTCTACAACTTCATTGGTTTTTCGGATACAATATTCTTCCAGTAATTTTAATAAACTAGCAACAGTTTCATCTCCATCATTTTTTATTGTATTATATAATTTCAAGTCATCATGGCCCGACAAATTCAATAACCGTGCAACGTGTACGTTGTTTTGAAATAAATCTTAATTCCTTGTGCAAAAGTCTTATAGTTCTCCTATAAATTACCTTATAGACACCCACCTCATGGTCTAGTGAATTCAAGTGTCAATGTTATTCAATTATCTTCTTTTATCCCCACAATCCCCATTAGTTCAAACCTGACTGTGTTATATTACGAGAGAGGTGTATAATTATAGAACACTTTAAATGTATACAAAATCAAAATCATTTTATTACATTATAATATATTATAATATTCGAGACGATATCACGTATGAGCGTGTTTTGCGACAACAACAATCTAAATCGAATCATAATGAGTATAAGTTATCATAATATGATAGCTTATGTAGTATATTATAATATTATAAGTTGGTATATAGTATTGTATCATAATCATAGGCACCTATATCATAACAAAATATACTGAATAATTATGTAATTATTAGTACATAATTATTCTTGTAGCGACTTGGCCTAATACTAGTAATACTAATATTAATATTATTTGTAAAATACTGTGATGTTCAAAATATCAAAAAAATAATATAGTTGTATATTTATAATACAAGTATATATATTTAAATAAAACAACGAAAAGTTTCACTTACTTGATTGATTGAGGACCCCAGCAATTTCATTCCAGCTTTCCGCCTTTTGCACACTATTTTTATAATCCGAATGACTGGTATCATATAAATGCGGAAAATTACTTACAAGATCAATTAGTTTTTCCGTCTCGTCCGTCATAATATTTATCTACCGGCTGGCCGCAATCTCTGTATAAAACTACAACTGGATCGCTGCCCGTCGCGGTCTACACTAGTCCGCCGCGTCTGCCCGCCAACTGTGAAGATGAATTTACAGAATACAGCGCTCGCGACGGATAACTCGTTTTTGTCTGACAGAATCTTTATCTATTCAAAGTTTGTTATCATATAATAATGTATTAGTATTTGCTCAATATCATGACATGATAAATTCACTGGATCGTGTACCTGTTCTATGTTTATACCGTAGGTATATACGAGTACACAGAATAAGTTAATTCATAACAGGCACTGATAATAAATGACATAGGTTTAGATGATCGCCCAAGAGAATAAATTTCTTCAAAGTATAGGTACCAACTAGAACCAATTTGTTATCAAAACGCTCTTCACTCCAAAACTACTGTTCAAAACCATCTACCAGAAAATACGGATATAAGTAGGTATACATGTACTATATACAAACATAAAAGACAAATTATCTTAAAATACATTCCTTGCTTCGCGCTGCAGGATCTAAAATGGATGCATTTTTTTTACTCTAGATAATAGTTATGTCCTATATGTATTAATCTTCGCTCACAATATTTTTATCCAAATAAATGGTTTATCTTTGATTATTTTTAAATATCCACTGTCTCGTATACTTTGTGACAAGTGTTTCCACACCTTAATGAAACATATAGGTACTTATACATAATTTATTTATATTACGATCCTCTCATCAAAAACGACTTGGAACAATAAGTGAATAATATGATTCGTTGTTTAAATAACAGCTAGTGATATAGTAAAAATAAACTTTGTTTTTGTACTGCTTGTAGTAGGTATACTTACTCGAATATAGTTGTAGACGGTGGTTTATAAATACGTAAAGTCTTTCTTCAAACGTTCGGTTAGAAAGGTACGATAATGAACTTTTACTATATGTATAATACTTGTGACACGATAACTAGAAATTATAAATCTAGTCAAACAAAAAGCTGCTGGTTTAGAATAAACAGCTTCCATCGTGATATGTTTTCCATTATTCGTGAGAAAGTTCAAGGAAAAATATTTAGAATTATTTTTATACGATATAGTATAGTATAGTATACGTAATAACTAAATTTTATGAACTATACTTATTGCCCTATATTTATTATAAATTGAGATTTTTATCTTAAAATATGGAGTTAAAAAAAAAGTTCATGTGATTGTATGAAAAATATTAGATTTTGAAAAAAATCGAAAAAATTTCATAATAAAACATTTGTATAAAATGAATTATTTTATCCTGTATTTGTATATACATAGTGAAATGTTCATAGATCGAGAAATGATACATTTTATACTTAATAAGACTAGAGAACAAGACTAAAGAAAATGAAGAGATGAATAAATGCAAAATACACATTACGTTACAACTATATAAGTACAATATACTAAATACTTAATATATAAATGTATATTTTAATGTGCATTTGAAGCAGCTGCCCTCAGACGACTATAAATAATATATATCTATATATCTATATATTTGTGATATACAATATTCATGTACGAGAGATAAGTTCGAGGTGTGCCAGAAATAATTTAATTTATACTATGTGTAAGTAAATGAACGAATGTTGAAATTCCGATTAGTTCTCATTAAAATATATGAAATTGTTGCGGTACACGAAAATGTGCGTTTTTACATTAATTTAATGCAAACAAGACAAAGATAATTAACAGACTGTCTCGAAATTATATTACTATAACATTATATTATTATCATCGACCGAAATAGTAATTTTTAATAATAGACATTTTACAACGGTCAGCACGCATTCAAGGCTGTCGATTATTTTGGTTTTATTATATTATATTTTGTAATATTTGTTTGAATCATCGTTGTGAAGAATATCGACTTTATAATACTTTATAATACTTTTATAATAGTTATAGGCGTGTGCAAATGATACGAGAATTGTATTATTCTGTTATGTTACTATCGGTTGTCAAGTTCGTTATAATAATGGCTGAGTATAAAAATGTCAAATTTTATAAAGTATTCGAATACTAATGATTAAATACTTTCAAAGTATTCCTATGATTTTACAAAAACATTTTTTGAAATATTTTCCACAACGTTTAATTAAGTAATGGGTACCTACTGAAAACTGAATTTAAATAGATAAGTGCAGAAAAATTTTAGTTTTATCAAATTTTCATTACAATTTTGAAAACATCTAGAAAATAATAAACAATGTTTAAAATGAAAAAAGATAATATTAATATAATAACCCCAAACAGTTGGGAGTGAAATCGAAGGAGAATAAGACATATTATGTACCTACGTATTATTTCATCATAACATGAATGATAGTTTAAATTCAGAATGTAGTGATTAATAATATAAAATATATTAACATAAATTATAATAAGTTGTGTTGCATAATTTCAGAAATTTTACAAATGCTTTTTAGATATAGTTACGTATTAATTATAAAATATTATGCCGTCTATATCTTCCAGATATTTTAAAAGGATCTATTTAGTAAATATTTTGAATACCTAATTGAATACGTAAATTGTGCAAATAGTATATATATATTATTTATTATATAAATAATAAGAATGACCTAGTGTTATTTAAAATCAATTTTTAAATAAAAATTCAAAATAATGCATACTATTATTAGGTTGTATAAGTACCTATATGCACAATATTTTAATTTTCATATTTATTTTTTTATTTAAAAATAAAATATTAGTTTATATAGTTTAACAATTTAGCAATAATATAAGGTATATTGGATATATATATATTGAATATTTTAAAAATTTTCGTCAAATTAAATCAATATATTGGGTTTATAGGCGTGCACCACCTAAAATTTCAGTAAATTAGACTGGTTTATAATATAATATAAAATTATTATTTATTTATCGATGTTTTTGTAATTATTATCGTGCCCGTGAATATTATTATTGTATCTATTATATATTACGCATCGCACCGCTGTATTTTCGGTTGCTGTTTGTAACCGGTCGTTCGTGGCCATAAATTACATATAGATGTATTTATATATAGATAGATTGCATAATATGCATCATATTGGTCTCGGCCACTGTCTCGAAGCTACCGCACTGCTGTCCG
Organism: Pemphigus obesinymphae; assembly: GCA_025469235.1. Classification (NCBI taxonomy): domain Eukaryota; kingdom Metazoa; phylum Arthropoda; class Insecta; order Hemiptera; family Aphididae; genus Pemphigus; species Pemphigus obesinymphae. The sequence continues at coordinate 16,518 of JAIPRL010004708.1, read as the reverse complement.
TTGTGTACACTTGAAAAATGCATGTACGATGCGCTGTTTATTCACGCGCAATTGTATTTTATTCCTTCTCTGAGGAAAAATACACCGTGTAAATTATATAGCTTGGCGCAAAAAACTAAATTGAACTACCGACTATGTACATCTAACTATATTCTGTAGTCGTATCACAGAATAGATGAAAGCAGAATGGACACTGCTCTGAAATTGTGATAACGAACTAAATGTCAATCAGTGTAGCCTTGTAGTATATTTTTTGTTTTTATTTTATCACGGTGATGCTGTTCGGTGTTATCCTTAAATTATCAACACACATAACATTTTATCTGTGATAATAATTTTGAATTAAATAACTAACTCGTGTCTGGGTTTAGTTTTGTATATTGGTTTAACATTTTATTTTTCTATAAATCAATTTTATTAATTATAAGAATAATATAGCCAGTCCAAAAAGTTTCAAAACCTTCAATATTTTTAACCATACTAATATTATAATATATAATATTGACAGTTCTAAGTTTGACAAATAAGTTAGAAAATATTTTTATTAACAACTTTCCCATAATTGCTACTGAAGATGGAGTTGGGGTCAAATTGAAAATGGATTTTTGTAATGTTCCTTTTAACCAGCCTTGTGAGTTTAAAGTATTTCTAATTAATTTGTTTACACGATTCTGAATATTTACAGCTGTCAAATTTTTAAATAGAAATTTAATGTCAGACAAAAAAAACGATGAATAGGAAAGTAACTATTCTAACTCATTTGTAAATTCTATTGTTCTATTTAGACTGAAATATTGAAATATATGTTAAAAAATTGGAAAATAATATTACTGTCTCAATAAATATAGTTGAAAACAAAATAAGATTATATACATAATATACTATAAATACCATGTACTTATACACCAATAAAATTTACGCTGACGAAAAAATAATGAAATTTTTTTTAAAAAGTATTCAAAATACTCTATTAAATAGTATTATACTATTGTAAAGTACTGTAAAGTATTATATGTATACTTTCCCCGTTTGAAAGCTGAACTGGTTGATATTTAGTTTAAAATTGTGGGTTCCCATAAGAACCCATGTAATTTCTTATCAGTGTCCATTTTGCTTTCATCTATTCTGTGGTCGTATGTCGTAACGACGTTAATCGTTTGGTGCAGTTATTATCTACTCATTTTCAGATGTTATCATAATATCACTTATCTAGGTTATATAGGCATAAGGTAAATTGAATTATGTTTTATATGAATGTAAGTATGTTCTTAATAAAATGAATGACATCACGTTCGTTATTACAGTACTTACCTATTATATCGACATTTTAGAGAAAATAAGATAATATAATATTGTTAATTTGTTATTAATCCGTAATATTTAATGGTTGTGCAGCACCAGATATTTCATTCACGAGCCGCTACTATTTATAGGTATTGTATTTTGAATTCAATCGTTTCAGTCAATATAGGTTTTATTTGTTCTAATCATTTTGTAAGTACAGGATTAATTAAATTTTACCGTTTGTGTTGATAATCGCCAAATGAAAAAAACTTTTTTATAAAAGGTTTAAATAAATATGAAAATGTTATTACAAATGAATACTAAAAACCAATTTATTTTCAAAAAATGCAAAATTAATTGTTATAATATGTTATAATAATTTATAGTAATACAAATGTATTGATTTTGTTTACAGTAGCTACCTAACCTAACCTACCTATACATATATATATATATATATATATATATCAGTGGATTTATTCGTTTGATAAGTGAAACATAATATTTTAAGTAGGTATAATATTGTAATAATAATATTTTGGTATATGTATTTAACATGTTAATAATTGTTTTGTCAGAAATGGTAAACGAATACATATTATATACAGTGTGAGATATTTCAGCTTTCTACAATGCAATTATTTTAATTACCCACTTTATAACATTTTGAATCGTTACTGAATATATAAATGGGCAAAATTGATTTAAACAAGATTGTTGTTTGAGAATGACAGGCAAAAAGACTAACAATATCGTTGAATAAAGACTGCAATCGCATATAAATATAATATTATACAGTGTTTCTCAACCTTGCAGTCATGTTCTTATATAAATCCGCAAATAATTTTGACGGGTTGCCAAAAGTAAAAAAAATACAACAATTTGCAAATAAAATTTTTATTCGAAACGATTTTAAATTGTATGTTTCTATCCAATTTAAAAATATAAAATAAAAACACTTTCTATAATATAATATATTTTATTAATTTCCAATTAAATTTCATTACAAGGTAATAATTTATTTTTTAACGCGTCTATGACCTATGTACTATAATATGGAACGATAATCAATTTTTTAGATAGCGTTACAAAATTATTTTTTCATTATAGTATTAAAGTTAAACGAATAAGTCGATTGATTAATGAAAACATCTTCATCAACTGCGCATCTAATAGTTAATATGTGATTAACAAACGGCATTTCTTCAAATCATATTTTAACGATCGGATAATTATCGATATGAATAAAATTATTTAATATTTGTAAATTGTAATGTATTAATTTTTTTTATTATTTAAATAATGATACGATAAATTAAAATTAAACTATTTATGTAGGTACCTAAATCATAAAATAATACTATGTAATGATTATAAAAAACAAATCTATACAAAAGATACAAAATATTAAATACATTTAATCATACTCATAGTATCATACTTATCATATAAAATTCCATAAAATTTTTTTCTATAAATCTATAGGATTTCGGAAATTATTACTAACTCTTAAACGTTTAAGGTTTTAGGACTCGAAAATGTAGGTATCTAACAAATAGGTATACGTATAAAGTATAATATTTATCTCTTTAAACGATCAGACAAGATTTTTGCGTTAAATATTAATAACTGTGTTGGAGTGTTCGAAACGCGTGCTTCGGCGCACATAGGTCCCCGGTTCGACTCCCAGGTAGCAAATGGGGGTAGCCAACGAGATTTTTCTCTTTTTTTTTTTTGGTCTCAGGTGCAAGCTTACTATAATTACCAAACCCGTCCAATAATTTTGTAACTATGTTTGTCGCAGCTGTCCAAGAACCATCTTATAAAATATAATTAAAAAAAAAACAATTATATAGGTATTAATATTATGGTTGCACGTGTAAATATGTTGTTGTTGTTTAATACGCGTGCGATATAATATTTAGTCGATGATCTATATTTATAATGTAAACGCTGCAAATTTTTTTATTTGAAACTGATACTAATGTTAAGTGTATATATTTTAGTAATAATATTATTATATTATCAGCTATAATGGTTATTAATTAACATTTTATATTATAAGACATCGATGCATGTAAAATGCATTATTATTCTATGGTACCTACATTACTATAAAACGGTTCTAATTGTTCTAATTTAATATTAATTGATATCTAGTGTGTTATTTTGGTGAACTGTAATTACATAATACTCAGTTTCAGAAGGTATATAAAATTATATCATTCAATCAATGTATAATTACATCAATCAATGGACGTCGATAAATGCATATTAAAACTTCGCACATAAATTAGATGAATATGATTTATTACCATCCTATTATATTGGCTTTTATATTTTTAATTTTCAATACACAATATTATATTATAATAGTCTGTGGTGGATTTATATAATATTTTAATTTTACTATTTCAAAGAATGTAAATGGATACCTAATATTAAAGAAATTTAACAATTTAAAAAATGTTTAAATGCATGCATAGTTTGTAGAGCATAATATAAAACCCAAAGTAAAATTTTAGTTACAAACCCATAGTGGAAAGTTTTCAATTCAAAATAAATATGTAATTATGTTTAAAATAATAAGTTAGGTCACTATCAAATATATGTAAAAAACGGATATTTTTTTTCGTTTTTTTAATCATTGTATATTTATATCAGTATTTTATATTTCAAAAAACACCGACGAACTTATTATACTGTACTGAAATGTTCTCTACAAATATTATACTCGATTCAACTCATTCAATACAATTTTAATTTCTTAACAAGTGAACACTAAACATATTATGCATTTTACCTATACAAAAATAAATACTTTCCTCAGCAATTTTAATATAGATATTTCATTTTTTTTATCTATCAAAATTATTCATATACCTATATATATCTGCAGGGACGGATCCACGGGTGGATGGGGAAAACCCTCTTCCAAAAAAAATCATGAGAGGTTTTGATATAATATATTTACGTATACCATAGATTTAACTTTTTTTTATTTAATTATTTTTATAAATTTTTAAAAATAATTTCCCCCCCCACAAATCGACTCCTAGATCCGCCGCTGTATATATTATACCTATATAAAATTTATGATTATTATTTGAATGAAAAATATAATAATTTTGAAAATCATTAGTTACAATTATTTTATAGCTATTTTCAATTATTTATCTTTATAATAGAAATTAAAAAAGAAATTTAAGCAGGCTTGGATAAAAATAATTATAAGTAAATGCAATTTAAGCAAGCCCTGGAATAAATGAAATTCAAGAAAACGAGAGTAAAGATGAAATTTAAGTAAACGCGGAGAAAAATAAATTAATCAAGCTCCGGTAAAGACGAAATTTAAATATATTATAAAACATGTTATCCAAAATTTGTTTTTATATCTTTTAAATGTCTTAAAAAAATGTATTGATATATTATGTTCTAGATTAGAGATTCCAAACCATATTGGTTTATCAATTATGATGTTCTGACATGAATTCTAGCGTTATATTATTGTACGATTTAAATACATTTTAATAATATTAATTCAAGGAAAAAATAAGTTTAATTTAATTAAAAATGTATTAAGTAAACCTACGTAAATATGAAATTTAATGTTTCTGAACGGAGATTCGGTCTTTTAATATTGGTAGGTAATAATATTGTAATTGAAAAAAAAATTGATAACCATGACAACTAATTAATTTGCTATTTCCCCTTCATTTATAAAATATTTTAGTTATAAAAGGAAGTTTTAGATCTCTGAACATAAGTTTAGATAAATATATATTAGTTTAAAGTATTTAAACATCTTATATACCCGTTGTGTCCACGGTCAGTCTGTCTGTCCGTTTTACTACAAAATATAATTACCAATATCAATATTTAAAGTTTTCATTATTTTTATTATATTTATGTGTCTATACATTAAATAGTTAACTTAAACAAATTGTTTATGGGATTACAGTTTATCGTATAAAATATATTTATAGAAACTGATAATGTAACACGAAATGAATGGGCTTTCTGAACTCGGTGCTTTACGCTTTTGAAAATTATTGGAAAAATGGAAAATTGACTTCTTCAAAGTACCAATTAAAACCAATTTGTTAGTATCAAAAAATATCTTTATTCCTATTTGAAACCTTCTACCCGAAATAAGGTGTCGGTACAGGCATAAATCAAAAGCAAAAAATACTTCTTGAGACCAATATATATTCTTCGATTTGTTCGGAATCTAAAAGAAAAATACGATTTTGAAAATGAGATAATAATATCTGATATCTCTATATAGATTATAAATTATAATGACGCTTTTAGATTTTTACAAATAATCGATACGAATAATTGTTAAAAAAATTCAACACGAATTGTGTATGCAAATTAAAATGATATTTCATTTTGGAGTCATATCGGTTCATCAGCCAAGAAATGTGCTGACAGTTCGTACAGAATTGTGCATATATTTATATACATTTAATTAACGTAAAATGAAATGTACATCTAAATTAAAACATTTCCATGCCCATCCACAACGTTTAACGAATTAATAGTTTAATAAATTATAAAAATTGTATATTATGCAATGTTTGAATAAATAGAAGTATTATTTTTAAATTACACCATTTGACGTTGGCCATATATAGGGAATAATAATATAATATATTTTTCTCATTAAAACATAAATATTATTCTTTCGTGCGGTATCATTGCGGAGCATTGTGTTTTTTTTTTTTTTTTTTAACTAGTACCTATACTGCATGTTGTAAGTCGTAACTTCTACTATTCAGTTCGTTCAATGAATTAATCATAGTCCGTATAGGTATATGCACATATGACGTATATTATATCCTCGAGAACGGCGTTTATAGCGATAATCGTTTTATTCGGAAATCCGTATTACGATATTATGAAATATAATAAAACATAAAAATGGTTACATGTATATAAATTACGATTGTCTTTTATTTTTTCGTGTGTGTGTGTGTGTGTGTGTATAATGTATAATGTTTCTCGCCGATCGATTCATTTCAATGCGGCGACTTGAATGCATATACGCACTGCTATATACCACTATTATAATACGTTATAATATATTATAATATCTCCTATATAGCCGAGTATCCCACTAGAATTCTGTGACAATTTTATTATAATAATATTATGTAGGCAGTGATCATAATAGTATAGCATTATATTACACTTAGGTGTAGGCAACGTTATATCGGAGTATTATATCAACAGATGGTACACGTGTTTTTTAAAAGCGTTAACAAAAAAAAAAAAAAAATTTTTTTTTAAAAAAACGTATTCTACGAACACCGTATTGTCACACGGGAAGTCGTTTCTGTTGATTTTTATTTCCGGTCTTACTTTACATATTCATATACCTATATATACGGACGTGTTAAAAAAAAAAAATATATAATATACATTTAATAAAAATCGAAAGAATAAAAACGAAACCAACACTCAAGAAATACGCTGATAGTTGAATATCCTTATCCTTATATATTTAGTATTATTCCACACGTCTTTTTCGTGTTCCCGTCTTTTTCATACATGTACGACGTGGCCGTGTTATTGCAGGACTCGTATAATACACCCACGATCTTAAAGGATTCCGATGGGTTTCACGTGTACACTTACACGTATTCGCCAGTCCGACTAGAATATACAGAGTGTTCCGATGATAGTCGTTAACCCCAAGAAATTATCCGAATATTTTCGATAAAATGAAAAATATATCAAACGCTAATAAACTCATCGTGTAATCGGTCAAATTTTTCAAAAATTGAAAAAAAAACGTATAAAGTCCCAATTCATTTTATTGAGAAGGAATATATAAGTATTGGTATTTTTTAATAAAAATTAACGATTAAATTAATCAACTGGACGTTTTTTTTTTTTTTTTTTTACACATCTTTCTCTTGTTAGTTTCCATCAGTTGTTTATTTTCTATTTATATATAATTTGATATAAAATTTGACAGTTTTGATCATTTTTCCATACATTATTATTTTACTTTCAAACAAATTATATGTTGTTTTTTTTGTATACTATACTAATTTTAAATATCACGTAAAATATATTAATTTGTTGAACTCTGTACAGATTAATATATAATTTTGTTTTAATTTTGGCTAAATATTAAAAAATTCAAAAAGAGTATAAAAATATATTAAATTACATTAAAATTCATTAGGTAGGTAGTTTAAATAAAATGAAATAAAATAATCAAATAATATTATATTAAAAAATAAAATATTCAAATTATTAAAAAAACATGCCCTTACATAAGGTGACCACATTTAAAAAATTAAAAAACGGGACAACAATAAACAGTCAATCGTAATAATTTTCTGTCAACATTTCCTTTGAAAATTACAAATAAAGAAAAAAAAACTGAAAAGTGTCATTCGTAATCTTTCCTTAATAAAAAAAAAAAACGGGACCCTACTTTCAAAAGTCAGACAAAAAGCGTCCCGTTTAAAATATGTGGGGACAACGGGGTGACCGAACATAATTATAGCAAGGATATACATACTTATAAGCTGAAAAATAAAATATTCAATTTCTCATATTTTTTGTAATAATTTTGTTGGTGTTTATATACAATTGTGTGCTTAGAATAAATTATTTTAGAAGTTTTAAATTTAGTTAAAATGTTCTTAGAGATTACCAATGCCAAATGTATATAATTTCATAATTTTTAGACCAACATTTTTAAAATGTATACGATGAATCAATACATTTAAATTTATATCAAAAATAGTGTAATTAATATAATTATTATAGTTTTTTGAAGGATTTGGATTTAAAACAATCTATTGTGTAATATCAAATAAAAATTTGTCCACGTGAGAATTTAAACGATTAATATATTGATAAAAAATAATAAATAATTTAACTATACCTATAAATTTTTAGGATAAATTTCCCGTCAAAGTTTGTACGGGAATTAAGTCAGATATTTTCTACGAGATTTCGCAACTTTACAAACACCCTGTATAACAAACAGACGATGTTTACCTTTCTGCATTGCGTGTCCACGTGGTAACGACTAAGATGGGTAATCGGTGGGGTGCGATCGGCGGAGGGCATGCGCTCTTTGGAGGACAACAACCGTACCTTGGGAACTGTAGTTTCACGAGTGCAACGACTGATAGTTATCCTATATGTATACACGACACTTGTACATAAGATAAATAATGTTTTTTTTTTTTTTAACGAGACGAAGTTGTGGTAGGTCGAATTTCGGCCAATTTTTTCCTACACGCACCTACCTATTCACGAAAATTTGCCAAACACGAGCTTAATGTAATGTTTTGTTAGTTTTTGTTGTGCGTCATCGCAGACAATTGAAAAATCGCGTCATTAGTTAGAATTTATGCGATTCAATTCATCAATGCGACAACCGTTTTTCATATGATAATATTGTGCAGGAACAGATGGTTTTTATTTTTATTTTTTTATTTTTTTTTTTAATATTGTGGATGGTGTTTGGCATGTATATTTATAATATATACACGCATATACGAATATACCTATATATGTATACATTATATATTATATGCAATATACTATTCATATTTACGACGTCAAACCTTGAAATATCTTTTTACAAGTATACCTACCTTCTTATCATAATATATTTTATTTCAAAGCACGTATAGTATATATACTCGCGTAAGTCACTAATCATATTATTATAAGAGCTACACGGCGATGATATTATAGTAATAGAACCATAATTGGAATATAACATGAGTCTGACTACTGTATATATTATTATATTGCACGAGATTACTATACATTTTGTGTCCGATATAAAAATTAATCGTCAAAACCAGATTACGTGTAGTACCATGTAGTATACCAGTACCCTATAATATTATATGTTTTAGATCATATAAGTGTGCGATACGAAATGTGAAGTGTTCACGGTCCAATCCGATTTTCACGAAATATAGCTCATTATTAAAATATTAATAATTTAACGCGGGAAATTTAAATTTCGTTATAACATACATTTTACTCGTGATTACATACAAAAAATCGTAAAATATTTCGATCATTGTTTTTCCCCCTTTGGCTACCGTTTTATTTCGATAGTACGAAGGTTGAGATTATGATATAGTGAAGTGGCACTGCCGTTTAATATAACTATAGGTATATATAGGTACCTAATTATTATTTCTCATACTGTAGTTATCATTTTATAAATTATCCGCCATGGAGTACGAATCTCCGTATAGTCAATGGATTTCAGTTGATTATAATCAATGTTTTCAATTATCAAGTAATCAAAAATTTAATAGTCAAAATGTCGGGAAACGAAAAAATAATAAGAAAATTCTTTAAGAATATACTAAAAATCAGTACTAGTAAGTGAATTATTATAACTGGAGCAGAGGACTTATTATACCTCTAAAAACCATAAAATGTGTAAGCTTACATGTATGCACTTATAAACCCAAATATATGCAACATATAGGTACACTTCAATATACTTTTTAACGATTTTTGTTAATTAATTACGATAGTTTATGCAATACTATATAATACATATATATAATACTATATATTGTACAATGCATTATATTGTTATTTATTATTTATTAATTATATTATATGAATACTATATACATATATATATATATGTTTTCACAGAAAAACGTACTTACATGTGTCCGTGTAATTTTGCTGGCTAGATAGAATATTCATAGAATTATTATTTATTTTTATTTTTTAAATTTCATGAAACATATATGCATAAAAAAGTTTAAAAATGATAAATATACTCTCTAAGTAGAAAAAACCCAATGTATGAGTTTATATGGAAAATACAATTTACATAATATATTGCTTTGTTCAAACATAAAACGTATTTATTTCTTACTCGGTTATTTTTTGACTGTGTAAAACAAATATAAAAATGCTATAAGTCTTTTGCCCCAATTATAACTACTAACTATATACATTCATACAAATTACATATAATAATATAATTCACAAATTAATTAGATAAAGTTAAATTTATAAATATAGTTATAAGTTAAAAGTGAATAAAATATTGACTTAAATGCGGGTAGTTAAAGTTATGTTAAAACCAGATTTTAGTTAACTTAACTTCGTTAATCCAAGGTTAAAGTTAAATTTTTTTATCTTTTATTGGTATATTATTAAATTTTGTACATAAAATGTAGGGTAAATTCTATGGTGTTTTCCCGAAAAAATGTAATTATTAATAGTTAAGACGATGATTTAGTTTGATTTAATTAGATGATTAGTTTCCAGAGTTAATTATTTTTAAATATGTTAACTAAAGTGATATTTAACAAGTCAGTTAAATTAATTAAGTTTAAGTTAATTGTAATCCAAGAATAAGAAGCAATATAAAATTCAAAATATGTTTATTTTGAAATTTAATTTCAATAAATAATATAATTTCAATTTCAAAATAATGTTCTAATTATTATTTATATATATATATATAAAGGTATCCTTAGGACATATTGTTATTTATTTACTGACACCTGTACCTATTGTTTTTAAAACTTCCAAGAGTATTTGTTACATTTACGTTGATGTCACATCAACATAAATGTACTAAATACATCAATGTTATTATATGTAATTAGTGATAATAATGAAGGGTGCCTGTTTAATATTATTGTTATGTGTGCCGTCTCAATTTTTTTAAAAATATTTTAGTCGCTGGCATGTAGGTACATTGTATCGAACATCTAAATGTATTATAATATTTGTGGATAACACATATTTTATATAGGTATTTCTATCCCGGAAAAGTTAAAAAAATGTTAAATAGAAATGAAAATCTTTCAATTAAAATTTTTTTTAAATAATTTAAAAAGTAAAAATGATGTGTGATATTTAAAAAAAATGAATATTTGAAAAACGGATTCTCAGGATACTAAATATAATATTATTATTGGTTTCATATACCTATATAAGATGTTAATAATGAGAAATTCAATGGAAGTTTTTCATTGACAATTTGTAACTGCGATGTATTTTATTATAACTAAGATTCTGATATTGATGTGTTAAAATAAACTATAAAAACGCCCTAAAAATATGCATTTAAGACCAAAAAATACCAAAAATGACCTTGAAAAATTCAAGTTAAAAACATAAAACAATACGTTTAAAATTGTTTATATTATTTAAATTATATACTTATTGTATTAGGTACGAGTACCTATAATAATATGTATTATATTTTTATGACGTATTTTATGTTTGTTATTTGCAGTTTTTGTTAAACTTTTCACGCTATGATACCTAGTACATTTTTAAAAACAAAATGTACCCACAAATGTTAGTTTTTTCTAATTGCAAGAGAAAAAATATAAATTACGTAAAATAATAAAAAAAAAGTAACAAAGTTATTAAAATAAATATTAAAAATAATTACAAAAATGCAAAAATTATTTAGATGCATATGTTATTGAATCAAATTTTTACCTAGGAAAGCATCACCCCGGCTTTAAGCCGCTTCTACACTATACAGTAAATACAGCATAATACAACATTTTTAATCTTTATCTACACTATTCAACGACTTCAAACGAAGGGTCATATGTATTTTATTTTTTTTAATTTAGATTATTTAATCTGAACGATGAACCTTAAATATCTAGCCTAGTAGAGCCTAGTAGAAAGACTTATTAAATAAATTTAATTTGAATATTTAAGATCTTAAATTTAATATCCTCTTTTTAGCTTACAAGCTTAAGTGTTACAACTATGTCAAGTTAAGAAGGCAATTTATTACTCGCTAGTGCAAATTTTATAATTTTACATTTATTATACATAAATAATATTATTATAAATATAAAAAATTGATGTTATAATATAGGGCAGTCAAGGTGAATAGGTTTCAAACGATTTTCATCAGTCAGTGATTGATTAGCATTTTTCTAATTTTTTCATTATTGAATTCTTAAATATTTAAATTCCATAAAAATTGTCTGAAAAATAAAATTACAACTAACACCTACGGTACGTCAAATCGTATTGAACGTTCGTGAATAACTAAACCAGACCAAATTTCGTCTATATTATTAATAAAATTCCTTTGATTCACCGCTCTTTAAGCGAACCTGAATGAATCATTTGATAGTTCGACGAATGTTCGCATGACTGTTTACACTGAAACGTACGATGTCAAAATTCGTTGTATGCAGTGGATGAATTGGAGAAAAAAGAAATAAGGACGGACTCGGGGCTTAGCTAAAAAATCTGCATTCCGAAACATATTAGGGAAAAAGTAAGCCGTGAAGAATTTCGTTTCTAACACCCCGTATCCATAGTTTCTCAATTGGGGGAAATTTTTTAAAATATTTTTAGCTTATTATGTAATATAAATAGAATATAAAAATACATTTTTTTTTTTTACATCAATGTTGGGTTGTACATTTTCTAGAAAGCATAGTTAAGGAATTATCAAGGAAGCTGTAAATGTAGACCAAAATTTAGTTTTTACATAGTTTTTCAACAATTTTTTATAAGTTATTGATAAATGGTCAAAAAGTTTTAATAATTGTATCTTGCTAATTACACTAGAATACATCAATTTACCAGTGCTACTTTGTACATTTCAAGGCTCTGAGATTATTACTTTCTGATTTATAATAATTTTTGGTAGAGGCGGATTTGAGGGTGGTGATTGCACCTCTTTTAAGATTTTTTGGCAGTACAAAATTGATTTTGAATAAGGATTAGTCCTTTATTTCTCAATTATTCCTATTAGCCCCCCCCCCTTTATATGAGCTTCAGATAGAAAACTACTTACTGGGAAAATCAAAATTGACTTGTTTAAAGTATCAACTATAATAAATTTCCTATCAGAAAGCTTATATTCCCATTAAACTCTTTTACCCAAACTAAAATGCGAATAAAAACGATTATATGACAACGGAAAATGTAAAACATATAGTGATCAGTGATAGAAAGAAGTGGAACACAAATCGCCAGTCCGCTAATAAAATTAAATGTAAATAACTATAGGTATCTTATAAATTATGTTTTTTTATGAATAATGAAGATTATTTACTAGTACGACACCAAGATGATTTAATAAGATTAACAATTCAAAATTTTATATTGTGATTTTATCTAAAACCTATTATGCGATAGGAACAAAAAACATTCGTTTTTGTAATTTCATTATTATTCTAAAGAAAGTTGACATTTTAAAAAAATATTAAATTAAAATTACAATGGACAAATTACAATTGATAAATAAATGAAGGGGTACGCTGTTATATATGAAAAAAATGAAGAGTAGCACCTTTCCCAGCGTCCTTCTCTAAATTTACTACCTACTGGTTGCATACGTGTAAATTTCATCTAGGCCCTAAATATAACTACCTAATATTGACCGGATTCTCGTCCAATTGCATCTTTTTATTTTATATTCCAAATCTTATAGAAAAAAGTTATAAATCTGAATCAAGTGAAGTAGATTAATTTAAAAAAGTTTTATTTTGCACGAAATTCCACGTTTTGAGGTTATTGCACAAAACTGCACATTTAGAATTATATCGTATAAATTCATATTTTTTTTTACCTTTTTTTAACTTTGTTTATTGCCATTTAAATATATAATAATTTATTTTACCCTCATTTGGCAAATTTTTCTCAAATTGCACTTTTTTGTACGTTTTGGCATGTTAGTTGCATGTCAGATATTAACCGCACATAAATCTGGTGTTGAAATTAATTATAACTCTTAAGAATTAAAATTATTAATTTTTTAAAATTATCACCAATTTTATAACAATATATGAAAAATATTTTATAGTATGAAATCCATTTCGAACTAAATATTTTTCAACATCTTAGCATAAAATATTCACATTTTTTACTATTACATGTGCCAAAGATAAGGTCTGAATCCAAAGTCCAGTTTCTTGATATTGTCACTATCACAGATCTGAAAATAATATATTTTTATAGCTACGAAGTTTTCTTATATACATTTTTTCCATAAAATAAAACATTCATACGTAAAAGAAATCAAAACAAAATTTAGGTACAATATAATATTTTATTATTATTTCATTACCATACTATACTTTTATATACATATATAACTACTAATTATTATTAAGTTTAAATGATTTAATCATTATAAAATTGTAATAATTTCAATTAAAATTCTACTTAAAGAAAGACAATCAATTAGATATTTTTATTTTTTGGCGGAAAACAGCAGTGATGGCCTCACCCTAATATAAATTTTGTTTAGTATACATGAATATATTAAGGTGTTTGTAATGTATATTATATAGTAGGTCATAATGACTATCAATTTAGGTCAACATTTACATACCTTGGAAATGTCATAAATTACGTCCCTGAAAATAATATTTATTTTGCATTAGTATTCGGATTGAACCTAAAAAATTTTTTATTATTATTATTTTACTAATATGACTACAAACATGATAATGTGTAAACTAATTCAACGTAATAATAATATCTATAAAAATCTATGTAAAACTATAAAAATTCAAAACAAAATATTTGGTTATTTTGTAAACAATCTCAATGTGTACATATCTATAACCTGTAGAGTATAAGTTTATCGATAACAATCAATTGATTACTAACCGATGACAATATTGGTTTGCTACAGTATTATTTAAATATATTTTTTTTTTACAACAAATATACTTATAAATGCTTAATTGAATAATTATATAAGTTTTGTTTTACTGCACGTGTCTAATATAGTGGAAATATATATTAATATATATATATATATATATATATATTTCATATATATTAATTATCAATATTATAATGTAAAATGAATATCAACCGTATTTAATTGTCGCGATGTAGTATATATATATATATATATAAAAAAAATACGATATAATAAAATGATTCGTGTTCAGAATGGACATAAAATATACATTTAATAGCATTTTATGCCATTCGTGTTTGAAGTTTGATAAAAAAAAAAAAAAATTTTAAAATTTGAGTATTTGAGTCATAACAATAGATTCGTTTTTATCGTTTATCGATTGTTATACTATTCAAGAGATTGAAAATTTAGATAATATTTACTGGTTTCAAACTGTATCCAGTGTTTGAAATTGAAATACAGAAGAAGGGTTACTCTTGGTCGTTTAATAAATAAGCTTTCCGTCAAACTATATAATTCATATACCTATAGGTACTGTAAAAAATAATTATTATGGGTTTTCTCAAAATATTATAAAAAAAAAAATAAAGGAGTTCCGTTCCTCCAGCACACCCTTCTCTAATTCGAGCACTGACTGTTTTATACATATAAAAAAAAATCCAGTTATAAATGAACCAAAATATGGGATGCCATTTGGGGAAGGTAGTACTACCGTGGAAGTTCTTACCCCATACACCGGATAAAATTTAAACGCAATGTTTATTGTTAAAAAACAAAAAGTCGAAACGTTTCACACAATATGATCCCGATTAGCAATCCCTATTCGATGACCTTCATGCGTATTTAATATTTACTAATTACAAAATAAATAAATAAATAATCAAGTGTTGAATACTTTAATTTTATATAAACTTTAATTTTTAAAATTTTGCATCATCATATGAAAACTTATGAAGTAACCTGCAATGATAATAATATAGGTCTGCCATTAATATGGTGTACCATATTGAAGAAAAATATAATTTTAAATAATGTCACTCTCAAAAGTAGGTACAATACTGACATTTTTAAATAAATAAAAAATATATTCATAACACAAATAAAATTCTAAGTAAATACATTTTCTTACTTCTTAAATGTGCTTTTTTTTTAACTGTGTTTTCAAATTAATTTATTAATATAAATTTTGTTGATATTATATAATATCACACTTTTGTTGCATACGACTTATACCAATGCGATATTTGTTGCTTGTAATCACCAAGAAATCGTATTTTTATATATTTATAATTTTAATTTATATCATTTTCATACCTGTGACATTAAATAATAATAAATAAAATACATAAATGTTACCATCAATGACTGAGTATAATTTTATAATCACGCATAGCTGTAACGTCACAAAATTTTAATTATGAGAAAAATTATATTTAAAAAGCCGGTCAGTAGGTTGTGGAAGCACTTCGCTCGTCGGGTGTCAGTATTGGTGGATGCACTTCGCTACTGGGCAGGGTACTTTTGGTGGATGTATTGAATTTGAAAGCAATGATAAA
>JAIPRL010004707.1:0-36218 GCA_025469235.1 Pemphigus obesinymphae | reverse complement strand
AAATGACGAAAAACCAATAAATGTCCTATTCCGTACATGTAAAAACGACAGTAGTGTATGGAGCACATTCTGGCGGATGCGAAAAATCCGGACCATATTTTTTCGTTCGGGCTGGCCATGGTCGTGTAGTAGGAATCTTGGTAAATAATGTTTTGTGGTTATTTTTACACGTTATAAATGTATATAATATTATATATGTATATCCAATTTACCTATATTATTTCGTCTAAATCCTATCCGAATCCGATTTTTTTACACTATCAACTAGGTATGTAATGTATAATTGTTATTTTCTTTTATCTGTAATTGATTTGTTTTTTTTCCATACACACAAACTACCTATATATACCGAGAACACGTGCTAGATCACGGCACCTTCTCGTTAATCCTTTACTGTACGAGTCGTGTTTTTCGTTATCGAAACCTATACAATTTTTTCGAATCACTGTAAAAATATCCGCGGAAAAAATATCGGTATATAGGAAAAAATATCCTATAAAATATTATCGATAATTGTTGAACGACTTACCCGCAGTGTATTTACATGGGAAGATATAGGGATAGGTCAGCAGGTTCATTTTTAATAAATATTGGATATAATCTAAAAAAACGCACGGACTATTAATTTTATATTATAATCTCATTTCAATGTACCTATTTTAATTTTATTTATTTTAATTTTAATTTTAATGTAATATTATAATTTTTTTCTCTGTTGAATAAATGAATTATATAAAATTGAGTTATATATATATATATAGTAATACTCGTATAATTTAAATACATGGTAATACTGATAACGTAATAATTCAAAAAAAGCTCGGGGGGTCATCTTACAGAACCATGTAATAAATACGATGTGTAATAATAAGCTGATAAGTATTGATAATAGCATTGAACTATTTACAACTCATACTACCTATATTCTGTGCTGTAGATTTAAATTTTGAACTGACGAAATTCATGAATTTGTTGATTTCGAAAATCACCGGATATTTTTACCGTATACCAATTATTTATTCGTATGTGAGCGAGTATAATGTCCCAGCGGTTAGGTATACGTACACAATATGCACGTGCCGCACGTTACACACAGAGCGCGTGCCGCGCTGGTCGCCCGGCAGTCGACGGATAACGCGCGGCGACATTATAACGATTGTTGCGGACGGCGTGTTTGTACGTCATCCGGACAACATAATAATAGGTATACCTACGGTAAACGCCCTGTACATTTACGATTGCACGGCTCGCGTTAATTGCCGTACGAATTAATTGTAATAATATTATAATTCACTCGGCGGTGGTTATCTCCACTGGTATACCTACTTATTTATCTCTAAGTGTTTTCACGATTTCGCGCGGGCATTATACAAGTGTCGCTCTAAAATACACACGGCCTTTATCTAGTTGTTGTCGAGTATAATATATGATATAATATAATATACGTATTGTGTGTGTGTGTGTTTGTAGAGAGAGAGAGAGAGAGAGAGAAAAAGTACAAAAATATTATAGAATACCGATTGGAAAAAAACAACGCCGCGACCTACTCGACGTCGACGACGAATATTACAATTATTATTATTATTAAGTACCTATTATACGACAAGCCGGCGTGCGCGGATCGTGAACGATCATTGTTTTATTGATAAATACGCGCCATGTTCCGACAAGTTAAATCGTTATAATAACAATAACGACATCGTGTAGTATTATAAATACTGTGCCGAGATAACAACGACGAACATTATCAATAATAATAATAATAATAATAATAATAAAAATTATCACACACGTAAAATAATATTTGTACATTATAGTAATATATGTATATATATTGTCGATGATTCGATTCCGTAATAATATCATCGTCTCTGCCCGTTCACCAGCGTACGACACCAGCCGTTATGACGACGGTAAGTCCAATATTATTTTTTTTCGCCCGAGTTTATCGTTTTTAAATATTCCCGTAAGTACACATATACATACAATATTATATATATATATATGTCTATACGAGAAATTCCGTCCGCGCTAACTATATATTATATGATATTATTATTATTCGTTTTATAATAAAAAAAAAAGCCCCCCCCCCCCCCCGGTAGGTATATTATTATTTTCTATCGTTCTATGCGTCCAATTCAGTCTTGCGCGAGACTCCGAGTGTCTCACATACGTACGTTTATTTGTCGGTAATTCGCACGATAGTCGATTTTCATTCCATTACTATATTATACAAAAAAACGGTGTACCTATACAATAATATATTATAATATAATCTGAACGAATATGGTTTTTTTTTTTTTTTTTTTTTTTACTACGAATCGTTTTACACACACCCAAAATATTTTCAATTATATGCGCCCGTTCGGTAATAACGTAATATATATTGTGTACATTATCGAAATGTTGCAGATTGTCGAACGTAATGATGTAATTATCGTGCCTATATTATATATTTTTATATCGTAAAACGACGTGTTGTGCCATAATAATATAACACTGGTTTAGAAAATCAAATGATTTTTTTTTTTTTTTTTCTGCCTATGCTTTATATTAATAAAATTATCAACCGCCGTTATGTATATATATATATATATATATATCTAGTCCAAATATTTACTCACGTTTGCAGTTTTCGCACTTCTAACTGTTACAAATATTACGGTACCTACGCGGTGTAATAATTGATTTACCTACATAATATTATAATATATATATATATATATATTATGTACCTAGGTAGATATAGGTACCTATTTGGTGAAATATTGATAATAACCATAATATTATACCTAATATTATATAGGATTTCGTCGTGTAGACGCGCTGTAATAATCTCCGATGATAACATTTTAACATTCCATAATATTATATTATACGCGGGTATAGTCGAATAACATCATTTATATAGAAAGAAAAAAAGAAAAAAAGACACTTGAAAAAAACCGTAATGATATATCAACGTGTGCGCAATAAATTATTATACTATTAATTGATATTGACGGCCGTGTGCCTATTGAAATACCGGTGGATTATATGAAATTATTACATTCGTCGTGTTTTTTTTTTTTTTCGCACGACCAATGTCTGTGCATTTCCAACAATATTATTGCCCACGTTATACAAGGAATACATACACCGTTTAGGTATTCCATTTTCACATAGGTACGCATGTAGGTAGGTTTAGGTGTACCTGCCGTGCACCGTTCGAGTGTCGCCCGCTTATTTATTGTACTTACTTGTGCACACGATATATCTCTCTATTAAAACATGAGTGCAGATAATTAACGGTAAATAAAAATATATATAAAAAACGTTTTTTTTTTTCTTCCTCCCCCCTCCCCCCCCCCCGAACCGGTCTGTAATCCGCGTAATACCACCGTACTGTATGTTTTATTATATTATAATATTGTATTATAGAATAATAATTGCTGCCATGGTCGACGCACTTTATCGCGGTAACATTGAGGAGTTGTTGTCAGTGATTAACCACCTGAAGAAATACATAATCGTGTTCGTAATCGTTCTGCTGGTCCTCCTATCGATATTCCATTTCTCCAAGTATTCAGTACACGTCGTGCCCCTGGTCACGGTAACCTTAGTGCTGCTGCCGGCCGTCTACTACGCGACGGTCCTCGTGCTCAAGTTCGGCACCAGCGTCATCGCTTCCAACCAAACCGTGAGTTTGCCCACATAATAATATCATCATAATCATCTATTATTATTATTATTATTATTATTATAGTATACCTACCTACATTTGATATCAGCCACACACGTCATATTCTTATCATCTATATATAGTGTAGTGTAATATCGGTATTTTATATTTCGAATTCATATAGTAGGGCCAGTACTACTCGTGTCCTCTGCATGCCAATCTAACAACTATTCGAGTTTGTGTGAACTAAGGTAGGTACCCCATCGACAATATTGATAAACGAGAAAACCTATAATTTTTAAATCAACTACGTATGTCTACACACACATATATATATAACCGTGATAAATAACATGCATTTTTCAAATTTTATTATAAATTACAAAAGTAGAGTATAGCAGGTGAGTAGATACCTATAGTAACACGAATAATTTTAATCAAAGAAATTATTTTTAACGTTGCAAGGTAACATTGACAAAGCTAAAAGTAATTTTGAAAAGAGCCGAAATTATAGAATTATCTATGTATTAAATTGAAGAACGTTGTTGAATTTAAAAATTACTTTAATGGAAAACAATTCGGATGATATTTTAAACGCGAGTTGAGTTTTATAACCATGCATATTATATAAGATAATATAGATAAGTTGTTTAACAACTGTATATAATGTATTGTATAATATTATATTATTTTAATTATCAATATAATATAAATAATATATATGTATATACATATATAATTAATAAGTATTATTGGTACCTATTAACTATGTGTTCTATTAGGCGTAAATAATTAAGTGCGCTAACCACGCTCCCTTAAAGTGGAATCTATCGTATAATAATAACATGTAAACAATGATAGTTCATTGAACAGTTCAGGACTATAATATTTTTAAAAAAATAATTAAAAAAGCGATTTATCCAACTACACTTATATGACCCTTATATTACAACAATTCAATTTGATAACACAATATAGGTAAATCAGTTAACTGTTTATTAAATAAATAACATTTGAATAATATTATACTTTATTATAGTTTTATATTTTATAATTATTTCCTCCCAGAATAATAAAGCTTGTTTTTTCGAGTTGTCGTAGTGTTGAACTAGGTAGATGTTCGATATCATAAAAGAAAAACCCAAACGATTTTAAGTAGGTAATTAACACTCGTATATACTTGAACGACTGCTGTACATCAATATCTATTTTTGATAGCTTGAAGAATAATACATTTTTAAATATTAATTTTAATATCGTAGTATTATGTTTTAAGTATTATTATGTATTAGTATGTTATTAGTATTATGTTTCGTATATATGTTTTCGTATTTTTCTAAAAACTATTACTAACAAGCTTTTTGCAATTGAATTTTCGTTTATATTTCTATACATTAAAATTCTCCATTAGATTGGAATAGATATTAATATTCACTCTTTGAATAATTTTATATAAATTAATGTACTCTAAACGATATTAATAATATTATATATTATATAAATTACAGTTTGGATTTTGCGGAATGATTAAAATTTGTCCGGTGAAAAATATGGAAAATTACACGAATTTTGAAGTAGTTTTTTATAACATTTATTTTGATCAATTATTGTGACTTTTTGTAACGGCACACAACGTAGGTGAAATGGCATCGACGATCGTTCCTGTAACCTTTAGATAGTTAAGGTCGTCCATACAAACTTTACGTTGCGGTAACCCAATTTTTTTCCGAGTCCATTTCCACCGTCCACTCTAAAAAATAATTTATATTTTTCAATGAACTCACGCAATATTTTCATATAAATAAAATCGACTGAAAATATATTAACGTAACATTTTTAATCAAACCTTAAATAAAACTATATTAAAGTTTTATATAGACTTTTGGGACAGCAAAATTACAAGTAAATCGAATGTTAAAACACGGAGAAAATTATTTATATATATATATATGTAATAGTAGTACCTACTACCGATATATATATATATATATAAGTATACCTCTAGGGCTCTACGTGATATCAAACAAAAAATTAACCACGATAGTAGATGGACACTGTAGTTGGTATAATGACATCTGAAGATACAAAAATTATGAATAGAACTAATTATATTATAAGTACATGTGTATTAATATTTAATATATACGTCAATCTAAGGAGTTTTGAAAATATTCGTTGACTGGTCCCAACGTCCACGGGGAAATCAACATTGTAATATAACGTATAATTGCATCGTTGACGTCATAATACTTTTTCTAATTAAGTTTTGATTTCTCATACTTACAGGCGATGTGACAATATTTAAAAATATTCGACCTAACACATTGTACACTCTCTGAGTTATTTCTCAAAATAAATCGATTTTGTCCTTCATAATATTATTACCGCAGTTTACGCGAGTGTACCTACGTAGTTTGAAAATAAATTATAATAATAAATGTAGTTAAAAAGGTATATACGGTTATAACACTAATATTTTTATGATAAGTGATAACAAATTCAGTATTGTAATATTATTTCATTGGTATATGTAGGTACACCTACATGTGTATAGTGTATATTATAATCAAGGTCCACGGTTTAAAAAAATATGTTAATAAAGGTTAATAAAGGTTTACTCAAATATGTTTTATATGACATATTACTTGTTTTGTAATGAGTTGTGCATCGTTTATAGGAACATACAACTTTTAGTTATTCATTATTTTTGTTCACTTTAATGGTAAAACTTTTAACGTTGACTCGACTATACCTATTGTTCTTTGGAAAAATCTCGTTTGAATTGTTTACGATTATTATTTTTTAATTCTATCACATATTATAGCATATATAATATATAGGTGTGCAGCATAGTTCCTATTTGTGGCTTGATGAGCCCCGGAAATACACCCATTTTGTGAGAATAATTTACAGAAGTACCTATATTATAATTACAGTTTTTATTACAATAATTTCAAATTATTTCTTTACGAAATCTTTTCTTCTTACTAATTTGTAACTCTATAAGAGTTTTCGCCATCATTACTACATCTTTCTACTTTTTCCTGTCTTCTACTATTTTTTCAATCTCATACTCTTAGATTATCAAAATTTTTCTTTACTACTTTCTACATTTCAAGGCCGTCTCGTCTTCACTTTATCTCATCGCATATGTCCTAACCATTGTATTTAAATCATAACTAGTGATTGTGACTGGTGCTATTCCCATTTCACCTTGCAATTCTCAATTAAAGTATATATTCTACACGCACTTGTCCTGGTACCAAAAATCGATCCACATATTATGATATTCTAAATGTTGTTTTCAAAAGTCCTTAATCTTCTTCAATTGTGTTTATCGTTGTCTATACTTCACATCCATATACGTGAAAGTGTAGGTATGATTATTGTGGTACATAGTCTTGATTTCGTTTTCTTTTAAATGAGTATTGATTTAATGAAATCTGACAACGCCAATGAGGATATTATTTCTATCGTTGCTATTCTCTCCCCATCACCTTTTCGATGAATTTTGATACACTAATATTATTATAATACCTATTGTGATATAAAAATCAAATTACAATATAATGTTACTGGAAAAACCACATGCACAATATATTTTATTTTACTAACGAAATTATTGCCATTAATCACAAATATTGATAAGACTCGTTAACGTTGAAAATAATTAAAATAGCTGCAATGTATTTGATTACAAACACTAGTTTAAAGTATTTTATTTTAGTATAAAATCGTATAAAATCCGATTGAATCCGTCATATAATGAGATATTGTATTGCTCATTTGTATAAACACGTGTAGGAATTTTTAATTGGTATGCATTCAACTAAAACGAGCCTGCAATGTTGTACACTAAGTATTGAAAACAAAATGTTTGTGACTACAATTTTTTGTTATAGCTATGATCAAAATTTATTTTGATGGTGACTGTAAAAACTCAATATGTATTTGTGTTAAAAAAAATAGCTGTTCTTATCTCTTTGGGTAGGCAACGCTTTGTATGTCAGTCCATTACTTCGTATAAATAATGTAGATGTACGTATTATAATCGTATTAAATTTGTTTAAGCGATCTCATTATCCCTTTTTAATTAAGATATTGAAGTTTTAATTAGAGTTCACAGAAGAAAAAAATGAATCATAATGTACAAGTATAATATTAAGTACTATCTATACAAATATATATATATACTACAGTTTTTATTTCCGTTACTATGAAAAACATACCTAATATATATATATATATATATATATATATGGTGAAATAGTAAATAGTGTTAGAAAAAATATGCTATTATTATACCTATCAACACAATTTATTATTGTTGGTAATTATTGATTAAAATACATATGCGACATAACGTTATATTATTTCAGCAATGTCTTTTTTTTTTTTTTTAATGCAGTTATTTATAGTGTTGTTTTTTTATTTATAAAACATAATTGTATTTTAGTGTTGGTATACAATCTAGTAAATATTTATTAATTTTCTATAGAAGTTTATACCCTTAGAAATCCGTCATAAATTAATTGTTCCCAAACAATTACTTCTATGAATATAATCGTATATAGTTATATTACAATCACGTTACGCATATATATAAATTATAAAGTTTATCAATGAATAAGAATCAAATGTAATTGTCACGGTGTTTCAATTTAGTTTTTTGTATTTTTTAAAATTGATTAAGAAGAGATCATTATCAGTTTTTAAGAGTTCTACGATACAATAAAATACAACAAAATGCTCCGGAAAAATGGGTATCCCATTTTATTAAAATATAAGAGGTAATAATAATAATAAAATAATAATATCGTTTATATACATGTTTTTATAGTTCACAAAAATACTTTTTAATCTTCTTTAATAGGTATATTTATCATAATAAATTATATAGGTAAATGTCAATTATATACATAATTGTTTATACCTATATAAATGTCATTAAGTTTTTGATTATATTTCCGACGAACACTAAATAAATCTCTTTCGAAAAAGATTTATTTTTTTTTGAAAATATATCCTAACATTAGGTATAACATAAATTACCTATTACTTTTTTAAAAATGTATTATTGAATAAGAGATATGAATATGATATTATTTCAGCTGTATGATAATATTTAAACACTGTAATTTTAAATTTCAGTGGTGTAGGTACTTATATTTTGTTGAGGAATATATTAACCGGGCATATTTTTCTGTGGGAAATTTTGACGTGTCATCGTTATTAAGAGGTTCTGTATAGGCAATTGTAAAGAAATTTTAAGAACAATGAACAGCTAACAGTTTAAAAATATTTCAATATGCTTTAAATGTAATATATAGTTATATAAATGTAAATAGTAGGTATAGTCTTGTGTCAGTATCACTTTTTATTGTTGTGTAATCGCGATATTTGCTGAAAAACATGTTTATGAAAAACAAACAAAAGTAATTTTAAATTAATTTTAGAGATATGACAGCTATTATAAAACTTGTATTTTGTTGATTAAAATATTTTAGAGACAATTTCATTGGGGTTTTAAAATGTTCTCAATATTGAAAGTTACAGGTTAATTACTAATATTAATATGACAAAAAACCCTTTTTAATAGTTCTAAATGTTGTATATATTTTTTAATAGGTGATTTAATTCTAAAATACTCTTTCAATACCTTTTCATAAATTTTTTGTAAACATATTTAACAACTAAAAATTATAAGTTGATTTTATAATATTATTTTAAAACAATTAAAAAATAATACATTAAAATCGTGTTCACGTATTTTGAAATAATTAAGTAGTTATTTATTTAGTTATTTTGTTTTACACGATTTTATAATTTTTTTTATAGACGGAGCCAATCGTTCAATGGAAAGAGAAACGTAGTTAAATTGTTACAGTCATATAATATTGACATAATACCTAAACATGAATTAATTCCATATATCGTATGTGTAGAAAATATATAAGCTATTATTAAATAAAATAATATGATATTTGATATTACGCTTAGGAGGGAGTAATTATCATACCATTGTATCCTCACATTGATTTGCCACTGATAATATCTCAATTATTTTGTTAAATATTAATTGAATGTTAGCATCACAGGCTATAATTGTATTATTAGTTATCTGGGTTCAAGTAATATTTTTACAAATGTTTGATATAGGGCATAGATCCCGGTTTAACTCTGGTAACATCAATTTCATCAGTTTATTTCCGATCGGATTCCTGTACTTAGACGCAAAATATTTTCCAATCTTCATACAGTATTAATTATTCATTATTACGTATAAATATGCATATTATGCTAAAACCCACCTTAGACATTTATAAATTTGAGACTATATAAATAAATATTGAGGAGAACATAACCTAGCATTGACCACGTAGGAATTTTTTTTTGAAAATTCCTATTTTTAAGGACATTAGTTGTATATATGTATAAAGTATTTTATTATTATAGTAATTTTAAATAGAATATGAGTATGTTAAAAACAATAATATAAAAAATGATTTCTCAGGTAAGTCTAACCGTTAGAAGCGGTAATTTATTAAGGGGTTGTGTATGAGCAACTATTTGATTTATTCACGTTAGTCAGTGTGCTATGATAGTCCAGGCAACGAAGAAAAAATAGCGCAAATAATTCATGTAGAAGCCATTTTTAGCACATTTATAGGGGAAAGTGTCCTTAACAACATACTAAAAGTACTGATGGGGGGTCTCCTTTTCTAGTTTTTCGTTAATAACTCAAAAACTATTAATTCTAGTAAAAAAATGTTAATTAACAAAATAATTTTCATACAATTTACTATAAAAAATATTCTATACATATTTTTGTTAAAATTAACACTTAAGGAGATATGGAGAGGATAAAATGGAAAACTATACAAAAAAAAATAGGTTTTTATTGTTAAAAATGAAATAATAAGTGTTAAGATTGTATCTTGGACATTAATTTTTGTCAAAATCTATATTTAAATCTAATATTATATTTTTTTTTTGTTTGTTGTGCGCTCGGATGGGAGGGTTTGTGGGGGGCTTCCCTTCAAGAGTTTTTGAGTCGACATATTTGCCGAATATTGATATTATAATTAGACAAATTGATTGACCTTTTTTTATGCTTATAATACTCTTATATACAGGGGGCGTTAAAAGGGGAAATTGCCCCCCCCCCGGTTCATAAAAAAATAACAAAAATAATTTTATTGTTAAATATGAAATATTTATTGTTTTAAATATTAATAATTAAAGAATATATCTTTAACATTAATTTTCATCAAGATCATGGTGATGATGATGATGAATCATCATCATCATCGATGCTGCCTTCGATGGGGGTTCCGTTTATTACATGAGCCGAACCACACGCCGCACGTACTGAAACAGGTAATGCCTGCTTTGCGGCAACCACAGTCGTCCATCGGCAAAAGATCATGTTCAAAACGGAGTCTGGTGCATAGGGTCGTTCATAGTAACTGGGTTGAGGATCCCATCTTCTTCTTTGTTCCAACCCCATTGGGTGGGTGTTAGGGGTTTGCTAAGCCACTGTTGAATCCATAAGAAAGTAATAAGATCAACGTTAATATTTAGCAAAAATTAATATTTGTAATTTGAAATGCGTGTGGTCCATTTTATAGAGAGTTGAAAGAAATCCAAAACTTCAATTAGCGTTTCTTAAAAAAACTGCATTTTTGAGATTTACCACAATAGTTCTTAAAGTGCAATATGTAAATGTATTTACCTGTAGATATACTCTGAGCTAATGTTGCTTTGATGTTTCTCTGGTTGGAGGA
The DNA here is from genome assembly GCA_025469235.1 of Pemphigus obesinymphae. Lineage (NCBI taxonomy): Eukaryota > Metazoa > Arthropoda > Insecta > Hemiptera > Aphididae > Pemphigus > Pemphigus obesinymphae. The sequence continues at coordinate 24,767 of JAIPRL010004707.1, read as the reverse complement.
AAAGTGGCCATGTCTGATTTGGGCTTCGTTGATGCTTTCAAAAATGCCAAGTACCGATATTTGTTTAGGTTGTCTTGATGTTGTGGTATACAGCTAAAAAATCTTCTCGCCAGCCTTTTCAATATCCTCAGATAATGTTGAGGGATCTCTGAATATTGTTGAGATGTCATTTATGAGGCCAGGATTCGCTGTGAAAAGCTTAGCGATTCCCACTTTGCTCTTTCTATATATCACCGAGATGGTGTCACATCTGGAGAACCTATGGAGAAACAGAATTGTCTTGGCGAATGGAAGCTGTTGAACTTGTCGCACCGAAAATTGTTCTCCCCCTTCCCACTACCTGGCTTCATGAAGTACATGTTGATAGATGGTGGTACCAATCCAATGAGGAGAACTATCAAGTCCACATCCTCCCAAACTATTGCTGCAGTCGGATGTAAAGCAGCTTTATCCAACCCGCACTTTACAATAGTGTCATCAGCATCCCCTGTAGCAACAGTTGTTTCAATCCCTGCTATTGTAATTTTCTCGGTGATCAAATGAATCAGTTTTGTTTTGTTCCTTTCATTAGCAAGAAAATGCTCCTGTCAAACTGTGATGGTCGTGCTTTCATTAAATTTGATATCAACCGAAGTTTTCGTGAGTGCTCTACGCTTCTGCTCTGCTCGTTTTGTTTTATTTATTTATTTAAATACAACTTAATATTAAGAAAATGAACATATTTTCAAAGATTTTAAAATAAAATCGAGCTATCTCATACCTACTATATTAAATAATTAAAATAATAATATTATTTATCTGTAATTAAGTAGTAATATTTTTCTAGTGTGTACGTCGTACTCGTATATGTGTATGGTCTCCGTGCACAAGAGCAAATGCGTATCGCATAGCTAAATATACTCGTTAATAGCTATAGCTCGTAAATTTCAAAAGATTATTAAGATATGGAGGTGTCATACAAGTGTAATCAATTAGTTTTATCGGCCACGATATCTTCTATTCGGCAATATTACAACAATATGAGACATAGCATACATTTGACAGGCGTGAGAAAAATATTACAAATATAATATTAAATATCTTTTTTTTATGAACACGGGGGGGGATTGCCCCGATTAATATCCCCTGCATTATAAACATAAAAAAAAAGATTAATCAATTTGTCTAATTATAATATCAATATTCGACAAATGTGCCGACTGAACAACTCTGGGAGAGTAAGCCCCCCAATCCTCCCCTCTGGGTGTGAAATGAAAAAAATATAATATATAGATTTAAATATAGATTTTAATGAAAATTAATGTTCAAGATACAATCCTACACACCTATTATTTCATTTTTAACAATAAAAACCTATTTTTTTGTATAGTTTTCCATTTTATCCTCTCCATATCTCCTTAAGTATTGATTTTAACAAAAATATATCTAAATGTATCTAAATATATTTAATGATATCTAAAAATATCAAAAATATCATTTTTTATAGTAAATTGTATGTAGATTATTTTGTAAACAGACATATTCTAGCTAGAGTTAATAGTTTTTGAGTTATTAACGAAAAACTATAAAAGGGGACCTTTAGAGGCTCCCCTTCTCCTTAACTTCACTCCCTCCCCATCAGTACTTTTAGTATGTTGTTAAGGACACCTCCTCCTACAACTGTGATAAAATTGGCTACTACATGAATTATTTCAACTATTTGGCCTTTTTTGAAATTCGTTGCCTGGACTATGAGTAGTATTTGGTCTTTAGTGTGTGTAAATACGTTCGGCATAATAATGGTGGTGTGTGTACACTCGTACGCACAGGCACATTTCAACAAATACGACTACCGTATTTGAAAACACATTAAATCCCGTTTCCAACATACCGATGAATTTAGTGATGCGATAAGGTCCTAAAAACTGATCTGAAAATACACTTTAAAATGACGTTCCACATTTAAAACTTATTTTCCTCGATATTCACAAAAATTAAAAATTTGAATTTTTAAGTGTCCGATTATATTAACTAAATTTTATGGAGACCTAGGGAGAAAACTCAAAAATGTGGGTAGACGTTACGTCAAATTCATATCGGTTTTATAATTCTTACCGCATCACTAGATCTATCGACTATCGATACGTTGGAAATATATAAATGGTCTAAATTGCTATGTTACACGTGTAATAAAGAGAGAGAGAGAGAGACAGACATACAATCATCGCTTCCTATTCTTTTAATAGAAACGAAAGCGGCAATTTAATAAAGGAAAAACATTTGAAATGTATATAGGTACACATCGCTATTACTTTACGTTATTATCACTTCCATAAACTGTGTGGATTAGTGACTTTGATCATTGATCGATACAGATACTCTATTAGCGTAAAGATTCACGTTGAGTGGGCTGAACCTTAAAAAAGTCCGTTAAAAATTACCTTGTGTGAAGTGAATCTATAAAATTCACTTTCGTTTAATTTCAACAATATTATTTTAATTAAAAGATGAGCACATTCTACAGCCCAGCTATTAATCGATTTTCAGTATTTTCATTAAAGAAAATAATTAATGTAAAAATTTACAAATGTTCTAAATTTTAATAATATTTACGAACAACTAAAAAATCATAAATAACTTAATAAATGGCATTTTCATGTTTATAACTTATAATGGTCTAGTTACTTGTTTTAAAAAGTGTATACATTTTCATCTGGTTTAGAAAACAATGATTGACAACTTCATTTTTATATCCCTTAATTTTAGATTCTGAACGAAGTAAGGAATGTATTGGTTTTACAATTGTAGTTTTTTTAAATATCTGTATAATAGTATGTACACTATTTTGGGTAGAAAGAGTTGAGCAGGAGTTTTGAAGTAAAGAATATTTTTCATAGACAATGTGTTCTAGTTGATATTTTAAAGAAATTATATTTCAATTTTCCCAGTAAATTTTTGAGTGCAAAGGAAACTACATTTTATAAAGGATAATTTTTATGATTGGGAAAATACCAAATATAGTTGCCATGGTTGAACTGAAAGGATTATGATAGATCACTATTTTCACACTCATTTTCTGCAAGGGGTGTCACACACTTTTATAACATACCAACCACCTATTAAATATACACAAACAATTTTCGTAATCTATTTTGTTACTTAAATAACGTTCATAATAGTTTATCTTATACTCTTATTGTCTGCAAAATATTGGAATAATATTAGTCTACCACCCACCACCTATTATTATAGCTGTGTAAACTGATACCCCTGTACCCTTTCGAGTGTAACACTGGATGGATCAACTTCGACCAAATGTATCTGGATGGTTTTTTAGTTTATATTTTTAAATCAGTAGGTTATATTTTCGTTTTATTACCTGAAAACCCTTATCAAGTTTCACCTGAATGATACAGTAAAAGTAAAGTTTCAGAGAAATTTCTTCGGAAGGAGTTTTTTTTATAGTAAGTTGTTGAGTGTGACTTTCATGGGACCATAGACCAAGGTATATCCCTTTGAAATGGTGATTCTATGTGACCAATATTGCTGGTGTTATAGCAAAATCAACAAAAACTCAAGTATGTTCTATTTCACAATATAGGCAAACGTTCCATTTATAGGTTTATTATAAAAAAAAAAAAAAAACTGAAGAATACTCTACCAGTTAGTACTATTATTTTGAGTCCTTTACGATCGCACAGCAATATGAACATAATTTGTCGGGATTTCGACTTGTCGGTGCCTCATACCAGACCTATTGTGTTTGTACCGTGTGTTTGAATTGTTTTGTTTTCTGTGCAGGCCGGAGCGACTACAATGAGCGCCAACGACAACGAACAAGGCTTGAAAACACCAGAACTTCCGTATCTCCGAAGCCCGACTCCGCCGCCGTCGTACGAGGAAGCCACACGGAACGATCATTTTTGCCAACCTCAACCGTGGTTGCCGTCGACCAGCAGTGGGTATACCAGCGGTAGCGTGCCTGCTGTGTTCAACGTGGAATATCAGTATAATGCATCCGCGTTGCCCGGCGCAGATCATGGAATAACTACCGAGGTAACAACAGCAACAACGACGACAACCTCGACGGTGACGCAGAATGAGACGACCGTAGTGGACGCGCCGCCAATGAATACTCCGCCGAAAATCCAAAACATACCAAGCGTGACCATAACGCTTGACAACGATCCGATAGACATATAACGATGGACGTAGCGATATTTTAATAAATGTTGTCATAGTCATCAGTGGTGCTCGGATGCATTTTTCGTTGTAATAATTTAACCCTCTTATTATGTTACCATTGATTATCTACTTACTCTCCTCCCAAAACCAATGGTTCTTAGTTTGCGCGTTAACCGGATTCAACGTATATAAGTACAAGGTATAATCAGTGGGGCAAAAGTATAAAAACATATTATATTTAGAGCAAAAATACAATTGGAAATGTTTTCCATCAACGCGCTTAATACCTACTATTTTTTGTATTTTTTTCTTTTCGATAAAAATTAGTTTCCACGTGAATTCTTTAGATATAACCTAAGGTCAGATATACGTATACAAACATATCCACGATTCCACTCGTAAATTATAGGATATGGATCCGCTGGGTATCGTATCGGAGTTCCTTGATATTGCAACATAACCTTGGTAACAATATATAGTTGCAGACATCCATTCATTGTGCATTTGTGCCGATCAAACACCTACATTTTAGGAGCATTACGTTGGTACTGTGAATTTTTGTACCCCGGGGCGTGCACCACTGATTGATTATAAATAGTATAATAATATCATCACGCTATACTTAATATTGTTTTTTTTTTATATATATATATATTACGTATTTAGTCATCGTTATATATAATTACGTGGTTATAATTTTATTAAATTGTTTGTATTTGTTATTATTGTATACTATTCGTTATTTAAAATGCAATACGAATGTTTCGAAATTGATTTTTGATTAATTTAGGTATAGGTAGGTACCTATTCGCACTGTCGAAATATTGGCTACATCCTACAAGTAAATCAATATTTATACTATACGATAACAATAGGTTGGGTGAGTGAACAGTGTTTTTTTTAACTCGTCATGTTAATTTAGAAACGAGTAAGGTTAATTCAAAATTCAAAATTTAAAATATTTTTTTTTGATACTATTATAGGTATGACAAATATTAATTGGAAATACATTGTTTTCCTATATAATTTGTAAGGTACCTATATAAAATATAAGAAAATAAATTTATAATTTTTACATTTATACCATACATATTAATACTGAAAATATGTTTTCATATAAATATTAGTAAGTTTAATTTAAACGAAATTAAAGATAAATTAATTATTAAAAATATTTACAATTTTAAACTGAAATGAACCACTATATTAAGGAAATATTAAAAAATTCCTTGCTCATTTTGTAAATTCATCAAGATTAACTTAACTCTACAATTTTTAACTCGTTAAATCCAGTATTGTTGGAAAATGTACATTATTGTCTTTTATTACGAGTTTATATTATAAAAGTCATGAAATGTTGTTCATATTATCTAATAGTCTATGATTTGACACATTTTTCACTTGAAAAATGCTTTACCTATCTTGAAATTCGTATCAAAGTATTAAATCAGAATACAAATGTTTCGTTATTTTGGTAACTTACTATAATTTTGGAATTTACAATAATTCTCGGACACGGTGCGAAGAGTTCGATTATATTATTTTATCGTGCGTGTTTGAAATACTTATTGATTTTTATTTGTTAGGCAAGATTTCTACGCATTATATTTTTTTTATATTGCATAATTTCCGACGATGTTTATTTTGTACAATTCGTTGCATGCATTTTGAATTGAATAATACATATATATATAATAGTAATTATTATTATACATTTTTTACGATTTTAGATTTTTTCATTTTAATATTTATTAGGATATTTTACACTTAAGTCGATTTTTAAGGGGTTCTGTATAGGCGTTTTATAAGACATGATAAGAAAAATTAAAATATAACAATTTAGAAATGTATAAGTACATTTTAAAATTAATTTAAAAATAGTCTTATTGTACTCGTACTTCTTTTTATTGTTGTGGAATCAAGATATTTCTGCCTAAAAGACCAATAAAATTGTGGAACTTTAAAAAATCGGTATATATAAATAAATACCCAGTTTCTACAAAATAATTTGTTTTTATTTAACAAATACGTATTTCGAAAACAATGTTCTCATCAAGAAGATGAGATTTTGTAGAAACTGGGTATTTATTTATATATATAAATAATTCTACAAGTAACTCAACACCAAAATATTTTAGATAATCGGATTTAAAATCTGAAAATAAATTGATTTTGATTGAATTTGATTACACTTTTCTTTATTAATACAGACTGAAATATAATCAATGTTTAAAAATTTCGAAAAATCTATAAGTTCTTATTAAGTAGTTTTAGAATTCAAAAATCTAATACAGAATAGATAAATAACAATATTTGGGAGACGACTACTATTTTGAAAAATATTAGTAAAAATTAAAGTTATTAAAAAGAGTAAATAGTGATTTTGTGAATATGATGTTGAGCAATTCCACATTTTTTATTATTGAGGTAATTCATTTGATAAAATACAATGGACATTTTTGAAATAAACTTTCTTTTATATTACTGAAAAAAAAGAAAGACCAATACTAATTAAATCAAAAATCAAAATTATTTTATTCGATTTTAAGCTATTCTAAATCAATATAAATATTATAATATAGTTGGATACAATAATAAACGTTATAAAAGTGTTTATTCTAAATAAATCAATTTTCAATAATGACTTACCTGCCGAATAAGAAAGCCCGATGTTTCCGCTTCCTATCGACTGGTTTTTTATTTATATTTTTATATTATATTTAAAGCGTTGTTTTTAAAAATGAATTGATAACCATTGTATAGCTATCTTTTAAAATATTTTCCTATTGCAATATTTATGAGATATGAAACGTAGTTGACATTTTAGAAGTCTGTATTTCGTATATAGCTGATAATTTATACTTACCATAGGGTTGCTATTTATTTCAGTTAAAAATCTGGGACACAAAATCCGGCAAATAGCAGAAAAGCATTATGAATATAACAACGATTTATACTTAGTATATGTGGACTTTAAACAGACATACGACTCAATAAACATGAGAGAATTATGGAAAACAATGAAAACATTTTTTAATACCCCAAAAATACTTAGCATTGGTCAAAATTTGTAGGTAACAATAACACCAATTTTAAAGTACGATTCTGTCAAGAAATGTCAACACAATTCAATGTACTGGCTGGAGTCGCTGGACTACGCCTGGATGATGTATTATCACCAATGTTATTCAATATAGCCCCTGAGAGAGTGATCAGGGAAATGGCAGAAGATCGAAAAATGAACCTTGGTGAATTGGATGTATTAATTGCATATTATGCTAATGACATAGTCATTATGGAAAACTCAAAAGATGATGTTATGTAAACCACCCAAAAATTGCTAGAGTCAATTAAGATGATGAGATTAGAGGTAGTGAACCAACAGAAAACCAAGTATATATGTATATCGCGAACAGAGGCAAATGACTCAAATTTAAAAGTGGATAATCTTACTTTTGAGAAGATTAATCAATTCAAGTACCTCGGAGTAAACATAAGCAGTACAAATATTACGCATGAGGAAATAAAAATAGATTTAAAAGTGATAATAAATGCTACTAAAGTCTATTAAATCTATTTAAATCGAAAAATCTATCCTATGAATCAAAGAAAACCCTATACACCAGCTACCTAAGGCTGATATTAACATATGGGTGTGAAAATTGGTCAACTACCAAGGGAAACCACTAGAGTCTATTTATCATTGAGAGAACAATTTTAAAAAAAATGTATGGTCTTCTAAGGGCGACCACAGCGGGGGGCCAGAGGGGGCCATGGCCCTCAGCTATTTAAGCCAATGTTCATATAGGGTGAATTTTTTGATCAATAAAAAATTATTATCTATGTAAGTACCTACTAAATAATAATAGTTTAAAATGTTCAACCATTGTCAAAACCATTATATAGCTGTCTTGTAAAATCTTTTTCTATTACAATATTTATGAAATATAAAATGCAGTTTACATTTTTGAAGTTTGTATTTGTTATAGCTGATAATTTCAACTTACAATAGGGTTGCCATTTATTTCAATTTAAAATCCAGAACACAGCTGTTTATGAAAAAAAATCCATATCATAATAAATGTAGGTATAAATTATGATATATATATATATATATATATGTCTAACAATATAACAATAAAATTATATTTAAATTACTTGCAAATTATTTATTTACCAAATGAAAAGAAGCAATCTACTTCCAATTAGATATTTTAACTAAAATTTGAATCACAATTTTTTAGTAAAATGTAATTTTTCTACGAATTACTACAATTGCCTACCTAAATATTTGATATTTAATATAATTTTTTAAATTTCTCATACATGTATTTTTCAAGTTCAGAAAAAATAATATTATTTAATAAACATAATATATAGATATTATAAAAAATATACAAAAAGAAAATATGCCTAGAGTATTCATAAAAAATGATAATAAAGGTAATAACTAGTTTTGACTATAAGTCATCATGAGGTTACAACCTGATACTATAAGAGGACGCCACACATGCATTATTTTATGATAAAAAACTGTTTTGCGAGAAAACATTGTTCTTGGACTGTAGTTGTAACTTTTAGTTAAGAAAATTAAATAAAACATTTTTTGACTAAATAACTTGATTGAATGACTTGATTAAATAATCTGTAATCTATCGTCGTCTTGAAAAAAAAAACATAAAATCTTAAAAAGTTACTAATTTTGTAAAAAAACAATTTTTAGATTTTACAGATAGCATAATATCAGTTATACTTGTGATAACGAAAAAGAGATGAAAGTAGAACACAGGTGATTTTGTCTAAAATATTGTGTCAAAATTTGGTTTTTTAATTACAACTACAGCCCGAGAACAATGTTTTCTTTCAAAACAGTTTTGTTAAAAAATATTGTAATTATAAAACAATAAAAAGAGGTACTAACACAGATCTATTTTTAAATTACTTTTTAAATGTAGTTAAATATTTTCAAAGACAAAATTTTTATTCTTAAATATCATGAAAATGGCCTATAGAGAACCCATTAAAAATTGACTTGGCAATAAATTAAATTAAATTATAGGTTTATTTGAGAAATTGTGATCGATTAGGTGGCTATCTTGAACATTCGAAGACTTATATCTAGTGCTAGTTATAATTCCAGAACAAAATACATATTTTTAAAAAAAGTCGTTAGAAATATCAAACCATAAGACAACGCACAAAAAACAATAAAAGGCTGAAATACATATACTATAATGTAGGTATATTATTAGTTATGTCTATATAGGTCTATATATGTCTAATATGACCTAGTTTACGGGCACTTTAATTATATTTGTAAAACGATTAAATATTTAAGAATATGTAAAAAATATAATAAACGCTTTTAAATACGAAAATAAAACATCAAATAGATTATTAAGTAGGTATTACTGAAAATACACTATAGAAACGTGTATTGTAGATATTACAACTATTAATGTAAAATACTTTAAGTTCTATTAAAACTATTGTCACATGGTCACTTAGGGTTGCTATTCGTCCCGGTTTAGCTGGGACACTACCGGTTTTGAGCACACTATCTCGTTGTTTCTTAAATCCCGGCCAGGACGCTTAAATATACCAGTTTCTTAAAATATGTCACGTTATTGGATAAAGATAAGTTAAAATTCAAAATTGTTTGATAATAAAATGTGAACACCAATTTTTCAATTTTATCAGTATATAAGGATTTCTCACATCAAGAGTTATTAGCATATACAGATCCCTATATTTTTATGAACCTCTGCCCACCCATTTTGCCCAGTCTAAGAAGGTTTTGATGACATTGAATATAGATCGTCATCTTCTAAATCCAAATTGACTCTCGGAAAACCTACCAGTGAGCTCAATGTGTTGGTTTAATCATCCAAGGATTAGCCGTTCCAAGAGTTTTCCTGCCGCATCTAGCAAGCAAACGGGTCTATAATTAAAGGGATGAGATACAGATTCCCATAATCTCTCTGCGAATATATTTTCCTAAATATTTTGCATTTCTCATTATATTTTTCTTATTATAAATTATTAGTGTATACTTTGTGGATAAACTCTATGGGCTTGACGATATCAGAATTAATAATAATGAATGGTCAAAATACTGCACTGGTATTATTTCGGCTAGATAACTTACATTTTTGAGGTTTTTTTTTGGAATATAATATAATGATATTATGTGTATGTTATAAAAAAAAACATTATATTTTCATATATAATATTTTTTTCTATATTTAGAAACAATATTACTGTGCTTCATTTTACCAAAATAAATGATACGATCAGCCACCAATGTTTTAGGTACATGTGTTTTTTAAATATTATCACTGTTTTTGTTTTTGATGATTGTGAACGTTTATTTGATGGAACAAACAACCTATTATAATATTTATAAAACTATCTATATTTGAACAGTATTTATATCAGAACTATTATATTATAAAAAAACGGGAATAACTTGCGTTCTATAATTATGCACATATTGGTACTTGTTTGGCCTTAGGTATTTTTAAAACTATTAAATTTTAAACCACTATAAACTAAATTGTATTTCATAACATTACGAAGGTAGTGCATAAGGTGGTGATAAAAAATAAATGTATGTTATCTATAATTTATAACTTAAAATAATCAAAATAAGTAAATATAAAAATTAATTAAAATAAATCGTTAACGTATTTTAAATTTATATATAGAAATAGTGAACACATTTTTATTACCTAGTACTTATAAGACGTGTACATTTATGTTTTAAAAAATTCGATCAAATCGAACAATGACAAATAGGTATATGTTTTTAAAATATTATTAAACTTTTAAACTATAACATGAAAGCAGTACACAAAATAGTGGTAATAAAACACTAATATCATTTGAGTCTAAAAAATATTATCTATAATAATTATTTCAATAAAATTGGTATAATTTAAATGTATGATTTATTTTAATGATAAAAAAAATAGATACATTGTAACATGAATTTTCTACTTATGATGTATTATAATAGTTCAAAGATAAAAGTACACATTTTAATAAATTCCTAGTTTTATATAAACATTTTTATATGCGTGCATTTTACGAAAATTCGTAAATTATTCTAAAATGTGTATTTTTAACTACATATCTACTATCTAAACATATCAAAATGGGCGCAGAAAAGTATAATCATCAAAGCCCACGTCTTGTTATATACTGTTTTGTTAATAATGATAAAATTGAATACGTTGTCCGTATAATCTAAACAGAAAAAAAAATAATTAATAATTAATTATTTAAATTTGAATTTCGGGTGAACAAATAAAAAAATTATATAACCAATCGGTATTTTAAAGTGTTAATTTTCTGAAATACCTAATATGTTTCCGTTACGTAAAGAAGTAAATAATACTGGAATAAACAGAAAATAGAAAACTCTACAAAACATGACATGTCAAACGAATCAGTTTTAATTTATATCAACTTTAAAATATTGTAGAGTGATGAAATAAATAATAAATTTCAAACAATGATAAAATCTAGCGCTCTACGTAGCTAAGTTTGATATACTTATGCAATTTTAAGAGTTGTTAAAAAATAATTTTTTTTTTAAAAAGAACTATAAATTTAAAAAAGCGAATATATCGAAAGAAAATTATATAGGGCACTAGATAATGTTGTTAGCTATAATTCATTTTTTTGTCGTATTTCTGTAGATAAAATAAAAAATCCTAATGCAAGTTTTCATTGCAAATATTTTGTAGGTACGATAAAGTTCTATAGAAAATGATAATTCTAAATTTTAAAAACATTTTATTATATTAAAAAAATTAACTAATTTAAACATTTTGATAATAGGGAATTTTCCAAATTTTCAAACTAAAATAAAATATTTTGTCTAATAAAATTCTACGGTTAGGTAAATTAAATATTTTCATATTTCTATTTGTATATATTTTTACAATTTGACTCTACGATTAATAGGAAAAAAATTGTTGTTATAAAGTGTGAACTTGTTTTAATACTACTAAAATGGGCGTGTAGCATTCTTTTAAGGGACATTGTGACTGTCGTATATTAAAGAGTATAATACAGGCAATTTCTTATTCATTAGTCCAACACTTTTGTGCGTGTGTTAATCGTAAATGATCATTGGTGTTAGTAACCCATATTAAAAATATACGGAGAACTATTAAGAATCAATATCGGAGTAAATATTGTCTTGGTGTGACAAAAATAGAAACACTCATTTTTGACGTAATATAATATATATATATGTATAATAGTCACGAGAACCCTTAAATATAATAAAAATATGCATATTTGTTTTTATAATTATTGTGGTATATTTAATTAGAATTAGAATTATATACAAACACTTGAAAACATTTCGAAATTCACTACTCGTTCTGTGGAAAGTTTTAGTATCAGATTATCAGCACTGTTCATACGCATAGCATATAGGATTAGCTCCTTAAAACGAATACTCTTATCCGTCCAGTTGCAACTGAATACCCCAAAATTCATTGAATTTTTCTAAAACAAAATTGAAAACCATAAACGTCTTATTTTATACAACCAAGAAAAATTTGTAGTTATATGTAAAATTTAACTTAACATTTTGGTAAATCATTTTATTAAATTTGAATACCAATATCCCAATGTAATAATCATTCAATATTAAATTATAATTTCAAACTTTAGAATTAAAACCATATGTAGGGGAGCTCGGCTTAATATGACATACCAGGGCAATATGACACATCAGTATTCTTATTGGAAATAATGTTATTTGGTGACCAAAGATAGTATATTTTTTGTAGTAGATATATCATTAGTATTATGTTCAGTATCGTCAATCCAATTAAATTTTAGTATATTTTTAGAACTATACTATCTATCAAGCAGTTCATCGACTATTTGATTTTCAATTGCTTGTATTTTATTATTAATATTTATTATATACATTAAAATTAAGCTTCATTTGCTGCCATATTGCTAAGCTCTAAATTTGATATTCCATCTTCAAAAAAAGTAACTTTTTCTTTAAGGATCATATTTTCTTTTAAAGAAGTCAATAATTGATTGGATAGATCATCTATTTTCTTGTTTAATTCCTTTATTTAATCTTCAGACGAAGTTACTCTTTCTAAGAGAGATTTTTGACCATCACCAATTTTATGAAGTAATTTAATTATTATTATATTATATTATAATTATTGTCTACAATGCCAGATGGAACACAAAAATTACACACCCAATTTTTTCCTAATTCTTTCGATGAAAATGAAGAGCAAACATAATAAATATTACTCTTACATTTATTGCAGATAAGGTATTTTTCCGTTCGTTTAATTAATAAGTTACATAATGCATAAATACCCAGCAAATGTACAAAGTCCAAAGAGATAAAGATACCGTGCGTTTATAAAATAAAATAATTAATGAACGATAAAAAAAGATTTATATTACTTTTTATGTAGATTTTTAAACTATTCGAAAAAGCGCAATATATAGATGAATACAAAATGCAAATTTTGGTATCATATATATAAAAACTATGGGAGAGATCACATTAAAACATAAAAAAAAACTGAGGAGATAAATGTTTACCTACTGTATAATTATATAATATAGACCAACTATTGAAAAAAAACAGTTTACACAGTATATCAAATAAACTAAAAATAAGTACCAGATTTCCACATAAAAACATTCATAAAAAACCTTAATATCACCTTGTGGGAGGATAAAGAACCAAATAGACTATATAATTGTTGACTTGTGAAGAAGATCAATTGTGGAAGATGTAAGAAGTATGAGAAGCTGTAAAGCGATCTCTGATCACTTCCTGGTAAAGACTAAATTCATGCTAAAGATTTCAATAGAATGGCAGAAAAAATAAGTTTTTAAGAAGAAAATCAACAGAGAGTTACTAAAAGTCAAGGATTACCAGGAAAAACTGAATAAGTACCTTTCAAATGTTGAATAAGAAACAAATATAAATGAGTTGCGGCTTAGTATAGAAATAGCGGTAAAAGATACTGCAGTAGAAGTACTAGGTAATGGACAGCAGAGAAAGAAGAAATCATGGTTTAATGATCCGTGTAAAAAGGTCATGGAAGAAAGGAATAAAACGGGATTAAAAGAAATACAGAATCCGAGTGAAGAAAACAAAATGACATTGGCCACAGAACAATGAGAGGTAAAGAAAATCGTAAAGATGACCAAAAGATGATTGAAAAAAAATCATAGAAAAGAGTAGAAAAAATAATTCATGAATATATTTTGGAAAAGCAAACGAAGTAAAACTTGGTTTCAAACGTAGAACAACAATGATTATGGGAGAAGATGGAACGCTATTTACTGAAAAACCAAAAATAGCAGATAAGTTTAAAAATATGTTTAAGATACTATTAAATCAACTCAGTAGAAGCACAATCATAGAAGAGAAGAACATGCCTTAGTAGAACAAAATATAGAACCGCCAACGAGAGCAGAGGTAGATGGTGATTTGGAAATGCTCAAGAACGGAAAAGTAGCTGGAGAGGATAAAATAGTATTTGAATACCTTAAAAAAAGAGGACCATAATTAATAAATCAGCTACATAATTTAATTAATAAAATATGGAAAAGTGAAGAAATACCAAGTTCGTGGTATACATATGTTCTATGTCCAGTCTTTAAAAAGGGAGATCCTATGTATTGTAAAAATTAAAGAGGAATCTCATTATTAAATTTTTCGTATAAGTTACTATTATTCTAATATTCTACTCAATAGAATAAAACCTTAAGCAAACGCGATAATTGGAGATTACTAGGCTTAATAGGCTTAATTTAAGACAGGAAAATTAACCTTGGATCAAATAAACATCATTAAACAAATAACCAAAAGTCTCATGAATTTGACAAGGACATTTACCTCCTCTTTATAGATTTCCAATCTGCTTACGATTCGATTAATGGAAACAAATTATTAACAGTAAATGTAAGTAACAGCAAATGGAGTTAAAATTGGAGTTGACAAGCAATTAGTAGTGGCTGCATATGTGATTGCTTAATCATAATGGCATAGATAAAGTGGCTCTACAGGATACTACAATGAATCTGCTAGAAAATGGAAAGAAAATATGGTTAACAATATACGCAGATAAGACAAAATACATGATCGTAGCTAGAAATAATTGTAGAATAGGACACTTGGATATTGGCGACTATAAATTTAAGAGAGTGGATAATTTCAAATATTTAGGGGTGGACATTAATAAGGACACAAGCAGCCATGAAGAAATAAAAATACAATTGGCAGCGGCAAACAGATGCTATTTTGGATTGGAACCTTATTTTTAAATCAAAGATTTAAATTAACAAAAATTAATTAAATTAAACAACCAATAAATAATATTTGTATACATTTAAAAGAAATATAATCGATGAAAGTAGGTAGGTCATTTTACCCGATCTCTCAGGATAAAATGACATAGTACATAACTTATATAAAAATTAAATTTTTTAAAAAAATAATTGATTTTTTAGAAATTTGTTCATCTATATTTGTGTACGAGATAAAAATAACCAAGTTTCGAGTTTCAGCTTAAAATATTAACTTTCAAAAGTCAAGTTTAAAAAATAGTATGTTATATTAAGCCTGTATCCCCTAAATATTTTAAGTTCAAATTTCAACTTTGTATGTTAGTTATATTTTGATAAAATAAAGAGAAGAAATGAAATTCATTTTTACCAACTCAAGTATCATGTATGTAGTATGTATTATGTTAATTTCATAATTTGTGAGTTTTTATGATTATTAGTTTAGTATATTAAGTTTATTTAGTAGTATTAGACAATATATAAAATGATTAATTAAATAACGCAAGATTTGAAATTTTCAGCGTGATCACCCCATACTTTTTGAGGAAGAACAAGTGAATGCTTAAACAGTGAATGAAATCAATACCATTAATATCAATGTACAGAAGAAAAAATGGCTAGACATTGACTAGCACATTACTAAATTCCATACCAAACTAAAACTCTTTGTGAATACATTTGTTGTTCTTGGATAATTCTAGAGTTTTATGTTCTTCGTATGCGACAAGAATATGTCATAACAATAATACTTAATAATAGGAGATCAAAAAGTCACTACAACAGTGTTGCTAAGTCAAAATTAAATCATATGGTGGGAATTTAAAATTCTGCGTTATTTTTAATTCGCCCTTTGGTTAAATTATTTCGTAAATAGATTAAAACGTGTTATATATTATTTTTATTTTTCATATGATCTTATGAAAATATTATAAATACTTGTTCATTGACATCGCTAAATAAGTAACATGTTAAATATAAATGCAGTATATGAGTTATTGTTGATGTGAAAAACATAATATTTTGTTGAGAAATCAGTGGCAAACCATTGAAGTAATTCTGAAACATACAAACGTTAATGAATAACTCTTCTATATTTTAATTATAATTAAATTTTTTATAAAATTAAAATTATATTTAAACCATCATTAATCCACTGGACACTAGTATTAAGTGCAATTCGTCTGCTAATATTTGAAGAAGTATTACTGGACGAAATAATGCATAGATTATTCTCATGTTTCTAAAATGAAAAAAATTATAATTATGTAATTTTTTTAATAATTGTGTATTGTAATTGGTACAGTATCTAATAATTTAACATACAAATGTATCTCAACATAATTTTAACAAATAGAGATGATTTATCGTATATAAACATATAAACTTTATAAAATACTGAAAATGATGAGTCAAATTTCATTATTTTAAATTCTATGATTTATGAGCAATAATTATAATAAAATATCATATTCAGTAAAGTAAATTTTTTTAAATACGTGCGGGTTCGTATTGTTGTATGAGAAGTATACTATTGTTGTGTACACGTCACACGAGCTACCACTGTGTTGCATCGTGCAGGGTCCAGCACGCGCAAGTGCAAGGTATTGGAATAAAATACAGTATAATATTTTATTACTTCCTGAAACAGTTTAGACCTAAAAGCCTTACAATATTAAGGTGGCTACAGTTGGTTATTTTTTGAAGAGTATTACTTATACTTATCGTACATACGGTAGAATATGGCATGTTAGTGTTTGAGGGGATAATGAGATTAGTGTAGGTACTTTGCAATAGTTATAATTATGGCCCGGATTTCAATGCAAAGTGTATTTTTTTAAGGGGGTTCTCTAAAAAAATGAATTCCAAGTATATAATTTGATTCACGTCAGACTTCAAAACTTAAACTTTTATTTTGCATTTTTTACTGTTTTTCCATTTTTAGAGCATATTTTAGGATTTTTCGATTATTGTATTAATTTTTAGTGAGTATTTATACATTATACGAATTTTTAATGTAAAATTATGCAATTTAAAATACATTTGAAATTTTTTTTCATAATATTTTCCATGCTAATTATCAACGGTTTTATTTATGATTCCGATAAAGTCTTTATCTATCTACATATCAGTATGTAGATAATTTTTTTAGTGAAACTATAAATGCTATCCGAAAATACATTGAAAATAAAAAAATATAACTTATAATTTAACATAATCTTATTTTTATATTTTGGTATGATTAGAATGAATACAGACATAAGAGCTGTGATGATGTTATTCACCGGTCTTAACCTGTATTGACAAAATGTTTATTTAAAATTTCAAGTCATATTTTTATTAATTTAAAATGTTTAAACTTCCTTCAATATTCAAATATGTATTTAATAAATTTGTTCTAAGTAATAAAAAAAAAAAAATTTGTCATTTTTTTAAGTCGTTATTTTGATTAAAATACATTTTTTTAAGGCATTTTTAGCGATTTTTAGGGTATTTTTTGATCGTTTTTAGAGGATTTAAATCCAGACCCTAGTTATAATTAACCAACTTCATTTATTTTAAATATTTTTGATTAATCATAATTATGGGAAAAAAACATACTTCAAAAATCTAAAAAGATATGCTCAAAATATCTATCAATTTTTACAAATTTCATTCAGCCTAGATCTCGAAAGTTTGACGTTTGCGCTTTTAGACGATTTTTTTTTTGACCGATTCAAACAAAGTAAGGTCATGTAGAATATTCCAAAAATTAAGTTTTGTTTACATGTGACAAAAGGTTGTAAATTGCAACTAAGTAAATTTCCAAAAATGTAATACCTTGTTTTAAAATGCTTAAAATTAAATATAAGAAAATCTGAGAAGCACTTCATATGCTGAGTAGGATAATGATGACGAATATATTGAATTTGAAAGCAATGACAAATCATTTCTTTCTAAAAAAAACGATTCCGAGTGAAGCTCCGGTGGTATACTTAACAATTACTGCAGATTATGCTAATAATAATATTATTTAATATAATGAACAATAAAAGTTGAAAAAAGTGCAAAAAATTTTTTGGAAGCAAAAGGAATCGAACCAAGGACCCTGTGCATGACAACACAGTGAGCTTCTACTGGACTACGTATGTGTAAAATTAAAAAAAAAAAATTTCAAACATCTAATTTTTCTGTAAAGTACCTATTATGAATGAAATGACTCAAAATTTTAAATTGCTTTTAGTAATCCAGAAATGGTTAATTAAATGCCATTACCATGAAATTAATACAGACTCATCTATTCGACCTATAAATTAACATACTTATAGATTACCATTCAAGCACAAGCAAGAGATTGATAGACAAGTTCAAAAACTGGAAGAAGATAACATTGTAACACCTAGAAAAAGTCCATGGAATGCTCAATTGCAAGTAGTGCCGAAAAAACAGGATATAAGATGGTATTGTAAAATATAGCGTTTGTATGGACTTTTAAAAATTAAATAATATTTCAACGGGAAATGCGCACCATCTCTCTAATATTAACAATATTCTGAATTAATAAGGGAAGTCAAAATACTATACTATGTTGGATCTAGCATAGGGGTATCACCAGGTCCAAATGCTTCCAGACCATCGTGAAAAGACTGCTTTCTCTACAAACACAGAACACTTCGAATTTTTGTGTGTTCCATTTGGTCTAAAAGGAGCTCCAGTTGCTTTCCAGTGTATGATGAATTCTTTATTGACAGACCTAACTGGGCTAAAAGGATTTGTATATCTAGATGATATTATAATTTATGCACTAAATATTAAAGATCATGCACAGAAGTTGCAAACAATATTTGATAGATTAAGACAGTTCAACCTTAAGCGCCATCCATCTAAATGTGCTTCCATGCGAAAGTAAGTGAATTATATAGGTAATATCATTACCGAAAAAGGAATGAAGCCAGACCCTCAAAAAACTAAATATGTGTTAAATTTACCAACTCCTGTAAATACCAAAGATGTTAAATCATTCCTCGGATTATCCAAATATTACCTTACTTTAGATGAATTTCAAAGCCTTTCACTATCCTACTGAAGAAAGATACAACATTCCAATGGTCTGACTTCTGCCAAAAAGCGTTTGATGAACACAGAAATATTCTTACCACTTTTGCAGTATCCTGATTACAACATTTCAATCTTACATGCGATGCTAGTAATTTTGCTATCGCATGTATATTATCCCAGGGCTTAATTGGTAAGGCACCTCCAATAGCATATACAACACGAACACTTAACTGAGCTGAACAAAACTACTTCACCAGGGAGAAAGAACTTTGTACAATAGTTTGGTTACAATAAAAGTAGTTCCGATCGTACTTATTCGGTCAGAGGTTCAACATTATAACGGACCATCGAGCTCTAAGTTGGTTATTCAACATAAAAAATCCTGGCTTTAGAATAACTAGATGGAGGTTAAAACTTGAAGAGTACGAATACGAGATACATTATAAACGGGGTAGTAGCAACACTAACGTGGACGCATTGGGTCGAATTAGTAATATCAAAACAACTCAAACGCGTTCCCAAGAACAGAATCTTTTGAAACAATATTAAAATCATTCTATAAATACATGGTCGATCAGGTCAACCAAAATTGTTAAAACACTAAAGTGAACGAAGTCGTGGGAAACATACTTGGCGTTCCCGAAGAGTTTAATTTAGCTTATTGTGTATTAGCAGATCTTAAACTAAATAAGGGAATAGCTCTTGAATTAATATGAATATGGAGGAAATACGGACATCTTTAAGATCATTAATTACAAAATCCTTTAAAAACTAAGATAGTATATTTCTAAGTAAGATCACGGTGCATATTAAATTTGGTTACAAAGGAAAAATGTTTACAAAATCCCACATATGAAGATATGCACAAAACTTTAATTCATTTAAAACGATTTTGTAGAGATCATGAACTACAGAATATTGCTCTACCTCGTATCGGTCGCGGATAGAAGCAATTAGAATGGAAAACCGTACTCAGAATGATTAGTTATATATACCAGAATTCAGGAATACAAATTTAAGTATACTCCAATCCAGATACTAATACTATTGACAAACAATAGGTTATCAAAGAATATCATTCTGGTGTTCTTGGTGGACATCGTGGAGTTCACCAGACGATCAAAAGGATTCAACGACAGTATGATTAGAAAAACTTAAGGCAAGATATTATTGAAGTCATTAGTAAATGCGTCTCATGTCAATCTAATAAAACAAAAAATCGCAATACAATTACAGCCATGAAGCCATTTGAGAAACTATTTATTGATGTAGTTGGGCCATTGCCTAAAAACAGACAATAATAACGCATACGTCCTTACGATACAATGTGATCTTTCTAAATTTTATATGGCTTTTCTAATGGTTAATCACGAAGACAATACTGTAGCATTTAATTTCACAACATCATGAGTTTGTCTGAATGGGATTCCGAAAACTTTTGTCAGTGAGCAAGGTACGGAGTTCCTAAACCAAATATTAGTTGAAACTTGGAAGTTACTAAAAATAAAAAATTACAACACATCATCATACCAACCCCAGGCTAACGGAGCGTTTTGAAGAACATTGGGAGAATATTGAAGGCACTACGTAGATGCAGACCACATAAACTGAGATATTTACATTCCCTACGCTATGTTTGTATACAATTAATTAGAACATCAAGTTACTGGTAAGTAGCCTTATGAACTTTTGTATAGAAAAACACTTCAAGTACATACCTACATCGTGTACCAGAGCTCCAAAACCTCGATATAATTATGATGATTACCAAGCTGAGTTACGACAAAAATTACAGGAATCCCACCAGATTCCGGTTCAAATCTACCTTTTTCAATCAATATGTTCACAATCACAAAGCCCATATAAATTTCCCAAGTTTCAGTAGTATCCTCAAATAAAACGTTAATATTTATTCAAAGAATTCTTTTAACTTGACATTTTTAAGTATAATACATACAAGGTAATGCCATTTCCTGTATTACAGCAAAGCAAAATTTATTCAATATTAATAAACACTATAACATATTTAGCTTTAAGTGAAAATAAATAAAACTATATAACTGATTCGAAAACCCAATATTTTAATTGTATATCTTTAGGAAACTATCATTATTGTGAAAACACACAACCGAAATATTCAACAAGTAGTCAGTTATGTGAGTTGCAATTGTTAATAGGACAAAATATCTCTAACTCAATATAAAGCGTTCAATACATTAAACTTGTGAATTCTGTGTTTATTAAACTCAAAGACGAGTTATTATAGTATATAACCATTGATTATATATATATTTATATATAATCAATGACTTAATATACATATTAATTTAAATATTAGTCCCGAAAAATATCAACTATACTTAATTTATGTTTAATTCTAAGTGGATTTTTATATATTAAGTTCTAAAAATACCTACTACACATTTATGAAAATTGATTAATAATTTATTGTAAAAAAAAATAGCATTAAATAATATACAATTTGAAGGAATAATAAATAATTTGAATACATTTCTGAACCTTTATATATATAATATATATACAATTTATAAACAATTGTAAAGGTTATACATTTTTTTTTCAACTTACTTTATAACTTTTTGTTGGTCCCGCATTATAATTTTAAAATGATCTATAAATGTTGAATCCTCATTTTTGACCGACTTTATTTTATTATCTAAATATTGCATAATATATATTTTTACACCAATGATAATATTATTATTATCTTCATAAATGTAGAATATATTACAATCATGTATAATGTGTTAATATAAATTATAATATATAAAATATACATTATTAATTCAAATTAATTCAATACCTGAATTACTTGATTTGTAAAGTGTTTGAATACCCAGTATACTATACGAATTTGTTATCGTTTTTATTTGAGAAGAGAACGTAATACACATCGAGATGGAAAGCACATCGAAAAGCATTGCACCGTGACCCCAAATCATTATTCCAGTAAATTCAATAATATAGTATATCATGTAATTCTCATTATAGAATTTGTCAGTAACCGGAAAAACTAAATTCAATATGTTATATTCGTAACGGTAAGTACCATTTCCATGCTTTAATTCAATAAATTGGTTTTTGAGAATTAGTGGTGACACGACCCAAGCAAATACAATGCTAAGCCACAAACAAGTAAAAAGTGTAGAGTACAATTTTGAATTATTTTTTCCAATTACAAGTATTTGTTTGTTGTGATATTTATACGATAGAAGGTTAATGGACGATAATTGTATACAATTCCAAAATGTATCTGAATATTTGATAAGAGTATACAGTTTAGTTAGGGACGATATTGCTGATACGGTGTACATGAGGTATTGTGTTACTGCATAAATGTTGTTTCTGAAGTAATATGCGTTTAAAAAAAACTCTGTTATTATCATACTTGAAAAAATCATTTCTATAAGAACAATACATTTAAAGATATTGCATCCCTTGAATTTAGGACTATTTGGACTTAAAATTTGGTATAGTCCGGTTATTTTCATTAATGGCACATTTATTATGTAAGTATCCGTTTTTTCCATATGTTTTATTGTTGAGGTACTTAATTTGATAAAATATAATGTAAATTTTTAAAATGAACTTTTTTATATTTCTGAAAAAAATATCAATACAAATAAATAATTTCAATTAAATAAAAAATTAACGTTATTTTATTCGATGTTAAATTATTTGGAATCAATATAAGTATTAAAATGTAAATAATAATAGTATAATATACTCGGATATAATAATGAATTTTATTAAAGTGCTTATTCTAAAAAACTCATATTCGAATAAATACTTACCAAATAAAAAAGCGAGGTATTTCCGCTCCCTATTGACTGGATTTTTATTTAAATTTTATATATTATATTGAAGACATTGTTTTTAAAAATAAATTGACAATTATTGTTGTATATAATAATTATAGTGGTCTTTTAAAATCCCTATAGATAATATTTATGAAATATGAAATGTAGTTTTTAAAAATTGGTATTTCTAATAGCTGGTAATTTCTACTTACAATGTGATAATAGTTTTAATAGAACTAAAAAGATATTTCATTAATAATTATGACATCTTCTATACACGTTTTAACATTGCATTTTCAATAACAGGTACTTATATACTTTCTGACTAATTGTTTTTAAGAATTAATTATATACACCATTACGTTTTTGGTTAGTATATAATAATTCTAAACATCTACTTTATAATCTGTTTGATGTTTTATTTTCGTATTAAAAAGCGTTTATTATATTTTTTACAAGTTCTTAAATATTTAATCGTTTCATAAATATAATTTGAGAGTCCGTAAACTAGAACATATTATTTAGTCATACTAATAATACACCTACAATATAGTATATGTATTTCAGTATTTTTTGGTTTTGAGTGTGTTGTCTTATGGTTTAACATTTCTCATGATGTTTCTTAAATATGTGTACTCTGCTCTGAACTTCTTCATACTTTTCATACATCTACTGGTACTCCATCCGACCTCACTTATTTTTCATTTTTCTACCAGCGCTCCACGCTTCTTCTTCCTTTATTAAATCCACCATATCCAAATTACACTCAACTTGAACAATTGCCTCTCTCGAAAATTCTTCATTTATTAATGCCTCATGCCTCAATCAGCTTATTTGTAAATACCCTTTCATTCTCACCCGTTATAGACTTCATCACCTAATCCTCGGTTCCTTATCTATATTTTTCTTATTGTGTGCGATAAATATGAATTTTCTGGTAGTAATTATGATCAAGATGATTTTTTGAATTTTTTAGATTTTTGGATATTTTTGATAAACGTGTAAAAAAAACTATCAAAAAATTAAATAAAAATGATAAAATCACTATTTCAATACATTTATATGTTATTTCTTCATAATTTAGAAAATAATGTTTTTTTTTTTTTATAAAAGGGCACTTGTAGCAGCTAGTAGAAATGAATACAAATGCATATGATGTTTCGGACCACACAGACTGTTTGCATGCAATGACTTTAAAAAATTATCAGCAGGAAATCGCATAACACTAGAACGTTCTTCGAGACTATGTTTTTTTATTTTATTTTTATTTTAATTACATCACGGGCGGATGCCCAAGGTACAGTTATAAAGTTTAAAGTTACATTAAACATAATTAAATAGAGGTATTAAAGGCTAGAGAGGTTCTCATTTGCTAGACGCATGATACGG
>JAIPRL010004706.1:0-36225 GCA_025469235.1 Pemphigus obesinymphae | reverse complement strand
ATTGAAATACAAGTTGACCATTTTAATTGTATTAAACTTTCCTATAAGTTGACTATTATATTGACGGATTGGATCCGAATCCTGATTAAATTTACAATCCGGATTGGATCTGAAATCCGGATTATATTGACAATCCGGATTGACGGATGAGATCTTAAACCCGGATGAAACGGATTAAATCCAGAATCCGGACTGTATATTTTAATCCGGATTACGGATTGGTCAAAGGAATGCTCAGCGCTACTGAACACAGCACACCGTGATAATAATAATAAATAAAAATGCATATTTACGACCCGAATAAACGAACGGTCGGTGTTGGCGGTTTTTAAGTAAACTCGTGAACTTGGTTGTCGCTCCAAACCATGAGTTTGCTGATGACACGGCATACTATATAAATCGTGATTGTAAAGAGCCCGAATAACAGCCAAATACATAGAAAATTTGAAATATTACGAGATTAATGATATATGGGCATGATAATCATTGGAAAAGTAATTGAGTACTTAGTATTTAAATATTTTTTTAAAATGTATTTGAATTATTTTCAGTATAGGTATTTAAAATATCGTATTTAAATAGTTTTTTTTTAAATATTTTTTATAACAGTGAATATATATATACCCATATATACAATAAATTCAATAATAGACGCGATAAAAAGTTTCCGACGCTTACCTCAACACCAACACCATCACTACCCCCCCCCCCCACAAAAATATAAGAATTTTCAACCTGCATCGACGTATAATGTATAAATACTTAAATAACCTATATTGATGTAGAACACTTGATTATTTAGAATGGTAATGGTCATATGGTTATGTAAATAACTGAACTGCGCAATAAGACAATAAAATAATAATAAATAAAAATGAATATTTAGGACCCAAATAAACGATGGGTGTTCACATTTTTATTTTAATTTTTATACATATATATAGAAGTAAACTTCTAAAAAGTTGTCGCTGGGTTTGAAGGTTCTAATTTACAGCCGGTGACAATAAGGCATACTAAATCGTGATTGTAAAAAGCCGAATAACGGCGAAACACATAGAAAACATATATGGAACGTTCACATGTGACAAATCGGTTTCATTTATTATATTATTCAACGTCGACATTATTATCTTTCAACATCGTTAAATATCCAATAAATATATCCACGCTGTGTGTGTATTAAATAGGTCGAGTATGCCAGTTGCGGTCATTTGAGTTTTATATTTTGTTTGAGATTGATTTGAATAATAAGAATACATGATTTATACATTATCAATACATGATAAATTGTTTACCAATATAACATCATTTATCGTTAATTATATATATACAACAATGACACTAAAATAAATTATTTTAGCGAAACTATATTAAATACGATTTTCAAATTGATAAAATATGGCTGAAAAAATAAAATCACCGAAAATTCTCAATTTGGAGAACGGTCTCGGGAATAATACGCCGAACGATTATCACCGCAATTTTACATCACGACGTGCAGTACACATCATAATATATCATAACCGTTTCGAAAACGAAAAAAAAGGTCAATATAACCAATTGAACGGACGTGGAAAAAAAAAATGACAACGACGCGCAGTGTGTCATTCGGCCACACGGAACGTTTCGTACTGATCCCCGGTGCATCATCGTGAATGCATCGTACGTGCATTTATCAACTTGTAAATAATTATGATAATAACGCAGTGGCGGCTCGTGAAAAATGTCAAGGGGTAGACAATTAAGAAGAGGGTGTTTAAAAAAAAATAAATAAAAATAGACAATATTATATTGGCATACATGTTATAGACTATAAATTACCAATGCTGGGCAAGTTAACGATATTTTTTAAGTCGTCAAGTTAAGTCAATTTAAAATAATATAAGCTAAGTTAAGTAGTTAAAAGTTACTCGTGTATTTTTGTATTAACTTTTAGTGTTAAAAGTTAACTTTGAAAAAAAAGTAACTTAACTTAGTTAAAAGTTAAAATTTACTAATTAGGAAAAAGAGTCGATATACCTATATACATATATCGTAAAAAAGTAAAAAAGGATGATTATTCTTTACGTTCAAAAAAACTACTCGAGACTTCTTCTGTCTGAAAAAGTGTATACATGTAAAAATAAAAATACAACACGTCATAAACCCGTGCATAAATAAGAAATCAGAAAATAATTTCTAACTACCAAGATACATACTAATGTAGTGTAAAATAAGCAGTAGGTACCTACTACTTCAATATAATATTTTCTATACTTGACGGACATAAATACCAGTCTCCATGTAGTTAAAAAAACCGGGCTCAGCCCAATATTCGCGAAGGGCCAACGTCGCGAAGTGTGCATGAGTGGTCCATCGATTCTTATCGATTACGTACACGCTATTATAGGTACCTACTAAAATTGCGTATAAGTACCAAAAAGTAAAGTCCCATTAAAAAATTTGCATTGTTCTTCGAGCAAAATTTAACTTAATTTAGATACTTTTGTATAAAGTTAACACGTTAATTTTAATAAAAAAGTAACGTATTAAGTTGAAAGTTAATCTGAAAAAAAAGTTACGCGTTAAGTAACTTAATTAAAATTAACTTAACTTATTAACTTTTAACTCGTTAATGCCCATCCATGTAAATCACTGAGACATGCCACTCTTTAGTGTATATAATTTTGGCGAAACCCCTCGATACCCCTCGTTTGCTTTCCGTAAGCCTACCATCAGCAATGATCCACTATTTAATATATTGTCTCTACCGATCTGATGGCGACAACCGACACCGAACGGCTATTATGTTATGGATCCCGTTATGGATAAGATTTACTTACTCGCGAATAAAATATTTATATTTATATTGTGTTGATATTGGGTGACAAAACAACAGCAAAATATCGTTTTATTAATAAAGTTATGTAGACGAATATTATTGTTGTAATAGTAGCTGTATAATTAATAACATATTTTAAAATTATAATTATAATATAATGATATAATTGAAATTATAATTCTGTATTTTTGGAGAGACATTGTCTCATTGTCTACCCCGACGCGCCGCCACTGTAATAACGTAGTCGTTTCGCCACCCGTATTTATCGAGTCTCCAACGGATCCATTACAAAGTCGATTCGTTTCATACGTTTCGTTACTACACACGTGGCAGCACAGTTTTCGTATACGTGCGTTGACGTTACGCCCACAATATTTTTGTTTTTTTTTTCACTGGCGCCGATCTCTCGGTTCATAAATCCAAAGTTATTCGGCTAAACTCCCGACTCGTTCGGTTCGGGAATACGTCCGTTTCGAGATTTTTTTTTTTTTTTTTTTTAAAGATGATAGTTTTGTTTTCATTTTTTTCTTTTCTTTTCCGTTTACGCGTGTAATCTCATAAAAATCGAGCGAGAAATATAAAAAAAAAAAAAAAGAAATAGTCATATATTATATTATATCATTACGGTTATATATATATATATACAGGGTGTCCAATAATGTCCACATTTTTGATTTACGGGTAACGACGAGATCGATAAAACCTATTCTTTCGGATAACAACGTATCATATCAGGTACGAAATAAAATAAAATATAACAAAACGTGAAAATTAACGGTTCGTACACAGAAAATTTAATGTATATTGTAACGATAAACGACAGACAAAATAATTGAGAATGTTGTGAACAAATATGATTTTCACTAGTTAAACGGACATTTGCATATTTGATCAAGTCTTCGATTCACACGAAAGAATTGTACGTTCGCGAAATAATGACATTCACAGCTTACAATTAATATTTTGTTTATTTAGAATATTTTTTTAAATGGTGAATATTAATACTAAAATACTATAATGAAAAATTTTATAAAGTAAATTTCAGATACGTTAAAAAAGGAATACTTTTTTTTCATCCGTTACTTTTTCAGAATAAAATCGACGTAGTCATGAATCATGATACAACTCTATTTTAAAACCAGGACAGACGATGAGATTATTTACACTATATTTTACTTCATTACTTTTTAAAACAAAATTAAAAATATATAACAATTTAATTTAGTACAATATTAATAGATAATGAAAATATAACATTTTTAAAAGTCATAGAATTATATTTGAGTTTAGAATATTGTTCATTCAATTATTTAACAAAATTAAAAATATAGTAGGTATAAAGTATAATAATTTTTTCAGGAACATTTTTTTAAATATTTAACACTTTAAGTACCGTGTGTACCAATTTTGATACACAAAATTTCTTATTGAAAATCGCTTATTTTATAAAAACACACATAGATAGAACCATAGAACAAAACATACATTTACTTATCGACAGTATGTATAATTCGTATTTTTGTTTGGTTTGTGTTTATGTTATTTGACCTCGATAAAAAACTGATGACAGTTAAATATTTGATATTGCCAAACTTATCACGTAATGCGTAATACTTAATTTTTGTTTTATCAAATACCAACGATATAATATATATTAGATAGATTTTATTTGGTTTTATTTACTTGTAAGTAGTTCATATTTTTTATAAAAATGTCGAAAAAGAGAATGATCGAAGAATGGTTGTGAATGATTTAGAATTTTGATTTTTTTTAACTGATTTTATACAAATATATTGTTATTTTACATTTATTTAACCATTTGATATATGTGTTCATAATTTTTTCAAGTTAAAAATAAACTGTTTGGTTAGTGTAATATAACAATTCTGAAGGAATTGAATATTTTCAGTTACTTTATTTTGTTCATTTGTGCCGCGTGTATTAAATTTGACAAACGCATAGAAAACGCACTTGGAATGTTTTTTTTTTTTTTTTTTTTTTTTTTTTTTTTCAAAAAACTATTAAAACTTATATTATTTATGTCTTAGAGTAAGGTAAAAAATAAATGTCCCGGGTAGAACGGTTAGTTTTGTCAAATTTGGTCCAGCACTCAAAGTGTTAAAACCAGTTACGTATTTTACTTTTTAAACTGGGGGGTTGATATTATACTTAAAATAAAAATAAAACATGAATATTAGGCAGTTAAAAATAACATTTTTGCTCAACGTAATGTGTTTTGTGTTGAATTTGGCATAATTTAATTTATACACATTTCATGATTTTTTTTTTGTAATTTTGACCATAATAATGTACTTTTTTTTTGATTAATAATTAATTTTTAGTACATTTGAAAAATGTTAAATATGCCACTGTTCGAATTATTTTTTAAAATTAATTGAATACGTATCTATAAATTATGTTTTCTCGATAAATTATATTAGAATACATTTTAAAGACTATAAAAATACACTATTATAATATACACACATAATCCATAATATAAGGACGTATTTTATGTTATCACAATTACATATTGAGATACAATATGTAGTTTATTTACCATAATGTCAAATAAACAATGCTTATAAGGCTGGTGAAACGTTTTAGCACGATGCTATACATATTTATTAGTTTTATTATATCGATCAATACTTTATAAAATGTCATTTATACCATGTATAAAATGTTTATACGATATCATTAAATGTACACTTATAAATATATTCGTTTTATGTTCTTATTCCGATTCCGACTATTCGTAGTGATGACTTAGTATAAGACTACACTAAATAAAACTCGTACGCTTTAAAGTCAAGAAGAGGCTATGGGTAATGCACATGGGTTAAATCGTAAATTGGAAATTAAAATATAAATGAAGAATCTAACAATTAAATATAGTTTAATACATTTAAAAATAATTTATTAGTTTCAAGAAAAAAATTTGATAACGTAATCAAGGTATTGATTAAAAAACATATTAACGCAAAACCAACAAAAAAATGTTGTAAAACGGTTTTCCTCATTATTGAGAATATAAAAATTGAAATATTTTTACGCTTTTTATATCATTGTAAATGTTTTTCTTATTAATATGAAAAAAAAAACAAAAAAAATGAAAAAAATATAATGGCATTGTTGTCCTCCATAAATTTAACTTATGCATATAAATGCATAGTCATTTTATGTAATTCACATAAAACATAATTATGTAAAACATATACATTTTTTTTAAATATCCGTATCTTAGTCGTATTTATGTGCTACATAACCACTATCATTATCACATAAAGTTATGCATTCAAATTCCACCCCAAGTCCTTAAGAGGTACATTAATTTGATATTTTGTACCTGCTATCAATATTGTTTTCAATAAGGTATTCAAATATGAATTTTAATTAAATGTAAAATATTAATAAACTTATAATAAACACAATGGATGATTTTTATAATTTTTTTAATTATTTAGAAATAGTTGATGAATTTAATTTGGATGAAATTAATGTTGAACATTACCTAACATATATATATATATATATTCGTAACCTAGAAGATCCGCTTGAAAAATATAATGACTATACATTTTTGAAACGTTATCGATTTCCAAAAGGAGTTATTATAGACCGATTATTATAAATTTATTAAGTGTTATAGTTTTCATTTTTTCTTCATTGTTCGTAAATGAGTATTATATAAATAATTGTAATTAAATAAAAAAAATAAAAATTATATTAAGAACTCGGAACTATATAACTAATGACAAAATTATAAATTATAGGTATTATTTAATATTTATCTTTTTCAAAACCGGAATATCGCTATCACTTTTTATCTCGAAATTTTCACCGATACGAACATAGACGCAGAGATAAACCGTGATTATACATCCATATCACTTTTACATAACTATAAAACGCATAAATATTGTTTATGCGATACATACTATTTATTATGTACTACATAAAATAAATTATGGGCCATTTAGCTAGGGGACATTTAAGTAATGATATAATATTATGTAGTACATAACATCAGGGCTGTGCGTACGGGCATTAGACGTATAAATCAATGGGCAGAAATTGGAGATAAGAGTGTTTTGGAATGAAAAAAATAAATGTTATTAGTAGATAATGTGTACCAAATAACCAAATAAGAAATTCCGTTACCAATAATATAGTCGTCCACTTTATTATATTATTATGGTATCGACCGATCTCGGTCGTATGTGCGGCATTGAAGTTCAAACGTTATTATCGTATATATTACGACAGGATAAGTCATATTATAGATAATTTTTGTTCACATTGAACGACGGTTATATTAAAAACGTTCAATATATATTTTAACATTTCTCTACATTTTTTCAACTATTTTAGTTACGACGACTCTCAATTATTACGATCCACCTTCTTATAGTATTGTATTTATTCACAACGTTTACGTTGGATTAATTACACTCTCTGCAGGGCCTAAAATATGTTTTGTTTTTAACACAATGCGCAAATGATTTATATTTTTAAATAAGAATTAAGGATATGAACTATATTCCAATGAGTTTTAAAATATGCGTTTCAAATGGAAAAATATATAGTAATTAATATATATATATTGTGCTCGCCTTGATATAATATGATTTGTAAATGTATACTTGGTTTTCTTCTATAGAATAATTCCGTATATTGTTCACTAGCACCACACTGTACACCACACCAATTAAATTATGCATTCTTCGAAATATAACTTTAACCGTTAATTAGAATATAAATATAATTAGTCTCATTTATAAATTGTCTGAATTCAACAAATAATTTTCGACAATCGTACTGATTCATAAATGCCGATTCTTCTCAAATATATTGCTATACAGTACGCGTATATACCTAATAAAATTGTGTAATTGCGCCTTTGTGTAGAAAAACTATTGAAATCTCAAACACTCTTTTGTTTACGAATATGATATATTATATAATGTACACTTATCGCGGAATAAACACTACAGCGTTTAATTATTGCTACGAATAAATTACACCCCATAAATATAGTATTCGTATATCCGAACGAATTTTATATTCTTTGTTATTGTTAAATTAGTACATTTATAATAATGTTTAAGACAAATATTTCGAAAAAAAAAACCGAGATAGACGTTGAAACATCATAAAAAAAAAAAAAATGTCTATTTCGGTTATGGTTTGAAAATAATAATAACATTATAAATGCCATAGTTTTGAATCCAGATATTTTCGAGAATTTTAGATTCTAGCTAGAACTGATTTTAAAATAGGTTTCATGAATAAATAAACAAAATAGGCATTTATTAACGTTTTTTTTTTAGGATTATAATTTCAATTTGTATTTCTCTCTATTTATTTCACTTAAATCTGAGCTAATGTATATAAGAGCAAGTGTTTGTAGAAATGTTATACAGAAAAATAGAATAGAGAATAGAAAAAAATGACCATTACCGTTAAAATGAATATAAAATAATATTAATAATTATTATTGCAAACATTTTATTCGTAAAAATAGAGATGGATATGAAATCTGTTGTGTGGATGTATGTGTATAAAATAGGTTTCTATCAGTTATTTTTATATTTTGCAATGTGTAACTTGCAATTTGATAGGCTAAATAAATAAGAATTTCAATGAATATTATCTATGATCTCTAAAAAAAATTGCAATTTTTATTTAAATATTTATGCAATATGTCATAATTAGCATTCATAGACTACGTATAATATAATTTAAGTCAACATAAAATTATAATCAATTAGCATTACAAAATTGTCACCATCACGTTATAATAATTACGCTTCGTGTTTTATTCTTTTTTTTTTTTTTTTTTGGGGGGGGGGGTGTAATTTGTAGTTTTTTTGCGTTTTTTGTTTTAATAGTTTCTAAATTAGTGCGTGTAGAGACTGGTGTCAATTTTGAATTGGTCTGCCTAAAACATTTATTTTTTAGACGGTTTTATTGCTTTTATAAGCTTTACACAGTCGCCGCAGATAAGCCATTAATTATTTTTTATCGTTTACGTCGTTATCGCATCGATAACAACCCAGTGCATACCTGGTGCAACTTTCAGTCAGTCATAGCTGTCGGACGTGAAAACATTATTTTTTCACCGGACAACCGCGGCATTTTTCAAATTCCACACACATATACGTATACTGAATCTCACTTAGTATATATACAGAGCGGTGTAGTGTTCAGAATTTTTCTATTTGTATACATTTATACTTTATCAAACCTCTCTATTTCAAGTCCGAGACTGACACCTCGTTCTAAAAAAAACTGACTACTGACCCTTCTAACAGTGATTTCTTCTTTGTCATTTTCAACTTACAGTCTTTGCAAGTAGATATTCCAGCTTCCAATAAAATTTTATCACAATCTTTCTCAGCATAATTTTCTGGTCTGATTAAGAACATTACATGTTCTTGCTTGTGTAATAAACTTTCTGCTCTCCAGGAAAAAGATAATGCTAATGAATCAACTTTCGTTTGTGCATCACTTGTTACTTCCGTAACCCAAACATATCAAGAATATTTATATATAACGATGTAAATCGTAAGGATGAACAAGAATCGGCTAATTTGTTCTCCACGTATTTTAACTCTATATCATCTATGTTATCCGTAGGTATATTTCACTCAAATAGACAATAATGCTTACAAATTTGGGTAATTTACCTTTTTATCTGCACAACAAATGCTCCTTCTCTGTTGATGATGCTTCTCGTATATTGTAAATTTTAAAAGCTATCAGGTCGATTGTCGTGTGAATTATCTTGTTTCTCTACAACTTAAGATGTACCCTAGCTTTTCCTCTATGGCTCCTTTTTAATCGATCATTAATTTTATAAATGACTATCACCTTCTTCAAATGATCAGGACAGACTTGAGCTGAGACTTTATGACTATCGTTTAATGTTTCTAAATGCGATTTGATGTCATTTACTCGAATAAAAAACCTACTAAAATCTTCATTAATAATAAATCTAATTAATTTTCTAATTCAGTCCGTGACTTACGTTTCATTTCTATTCTTGCGCTTAGTCCTAATCTACACGTTGAGATTACTTGCTGCAAGGCGTTTACAAGTTTACGTTTTTATCAAGCATGTAGCAAGTGAGTTTAAACTGTGTACTCCAGCTCTTAGGGCTTTTTACTGCGTTATTTTCAGACTTATATTGGAGTATGGCTCAGTTCTCTGGTACCCTAGTACAGCTTCATCTTTTTATCTGCTTCAACGAGTTAAACGTAAATTCTTGAAGGTTGTCAGCTATATACTCAAAATTAATTGCCCTGCTCATATTTACTCTCCTGTTTTATCCCATCTTGACTCAGATTCTCTTACTTACCGTAGACATGCAGCACATTTAACTTTTATATTAAATTTACTAAATGGCAAAATATCAACTCTCCTACTCTATTATCGTAAATTCCATTTAAAGAATCTTTTCGTATCATACGTAAATCTGTCCCGTTTCACATTCCACTATTTCATTCTTCTTATGATAAAAATCAATCACTCCGTCGCTACATGATAAAAGCTAATTTGGGCTCCTCTTTTTCTTATTCTTAATCAATTTATTTTTCTTTTCTTTATTGTCTTTTATTATAATTATTATTATTATGTTAATCTTGTTTATAATTTATTTAAAGCTGTTTGGCGTTTTATATTTATAAATAAATAGCATTTCTGAACAAAACTTGTATGTTTAATAATACAATGTGGGAATAAACTTTGAATGTAGTTTGAACGATTAACCGTATGTTTAATAACTTTCAAGTTCTAATACTTCATATATAAATGTTAGAGTTCAAAACCGGAAAGACCACATTATCACGTCAATATAATACGAAAACATATATTCGATATACATTTTAAGTCTCTAGGATAGTTATTTTTACGTTAATCACTTCATTTTCAAATTTAAACGAAATATTATAAATAATATTTAGAGACATTTTGAAATAGATGTGAGGCTAGATTAATTTTATTTATTCATATTATTTTCAGAATTATGAAAGTCATCATCATAATCTGTTTTGATAAAAACGTGCCATTCTCAAGTTTTCGCTATTTGTTGATTTTTCTATATACTAGATAAAAAAAGAATATTTAAAAATTAAAAAGTAAATTAAAAGAACCAATAGTTCTAATTTTTTTTCAATAAGGTTTAATTAATTTAATTAAATTTCCTCGTCGAAAAGTAGTTTTTATACTATTATTGTTTATTATTATTGTACAACTATAAACTTCGTTCAGAATCGAAAAAAAATAACGATGATTAGGTATATAACATTATAATTCAAAGCGGAAAACAACATTGAAATTATAACTATTTTTGAATAAATACTGTAGGTACCATATTTAGACATTTATATTATCTACCTTTTGTATGACATAATTTGTTTTTTCACTAAAAATAGGCAAATATTGTCGTTTATAATGATATGAAAATATGTACTTTAGTCTTTACTAATTTTTTCGAAAATCATTGTCAAATATTGATACATATCAATAAAATATTGAATATTATGTATATATAATTTAAGTGTTGTAAATGCTTGATAAGTATACGAAGTATACGTTATAGGAAACACGATTTATTCAATTAAACTACAACATTAAATATAATATTTTTATTATCATCATGTCTACTGGTAAATAAAATACCGGAGGGTGTCCCCGAGGTCCTTCTACCGCGGTCGTCTTCTGCTGCTGGTGTTCATTTATAATCATAATAAAAATATTATAATACCTAACAAGATATACTGTTATATATGCATTATACTTTCATAATTTATAAATTGCGTTTCATTGTAATATTTATTATTTTATTTAATTCAATTTCATATAGGTACTACGAATACTGGGTCCCACTGAGAAAACTTGTGTGGGGGCTCAGGAAAATTCATTATTATTATCATTATTATAATCATTTTGGGACGGAAAAATCGTGGAAATATGATTAAAAACTCGCGAGGTCGTTATAAAATATAATAATAGAATATTTCGAGGTGTTTATTCATGGTTCGTATTTATAAAATAGGAAATACGCGGGGAACAAAAATACGGTAACGAATGTTCTTGAATTCACCCGATGTCTGGTGTATAGTGGCCAACGCATAACCCTAATCTTATTCTGAGGGCCCGGTGAACATGTCCTTTAAAAAACATGTTGTAACGCCGAAATACTTCTCGATACGCTCTGTATAGAGATAATATAATATCGCTGTGAAGATAAAACTTCGTGTATACATCAGAGACATGTAAAGTGTTGGTCTATATCTATAAATATTATTATATATTAACGTCATTGTTATTGTACTTATTTATGTAAAATAAAGCGTTAAAATTGATTTTTGCAGAACTGGTTTTGGAACCGGTTATTGCACTAATATATATATATATTAGAGGTGGAGCGAACTCAACATTTAAGCGTCGAACCGAACTATAATGTTTAAAATCGAACTCGATCCCAAACCGAATTTTTATGTCAACCCGAAATTTATGAAGTTTTTACACGCACATAAAACACAGGGTTTATAATCAAAATCAAAACCAAATTTAGTCACTATATAGAAGATAACCTAATCTATGATGCAGCATTTCATTTTTTTTTCATAACTTTTCTCAATTCTGTATTTTAAATTTCTAATAATAAACATAAAATCATAAAAGTTTAACAGTTGTTAATGTCTTAATTCAAAAAAACTTTATATATATAAAAAAAAAAACCCGCTAAATCATAGATTTAGTTAACCTGTATATATCATGAAAATTTGGAAATTGCACTTTGATTGTAGTCTCGGTGTTTTATGTCTAGAAGATTTTAGTTTCTTATTTTAAATATATAGCATTTTCTTAAGAAATTGAAGATAATTTTTTTTTGGTGAAAGAAAATGTATATGTATGTATATCGTTACGACGTTTGAGCGTTCAAACTTATAATTATGTATTAATTATGATCTGTTCGGACGTAATGCCACAAAATGAACGAGTATAAGAGAATTCTCTTATTTTGCGGTAATGCGATCATTTCCGACGGCAAACGGGCACCTGTGTGAAAAGGGGCCTTTTAGCATTTTATATTCAGTATATATATATATAAGAAATATAGGTAAATAGGGATCAAGAAATTAATAATATTATATTTAAAAAAAAACCCCTGATAACGTGGCCTAGTACGTATTGTCCCTTACTTGTTTTTGATTTTTCTCACCGTACACACGCTTTTTTTTCGTATGTGATTGTTCATATTAATTCATCTCCATGCCTTGTTCACTTGTACCTATTTTCACGTTTCATCTCGGCAGATCAAATTGACTTTAAGGTTTTTAATTTTGCCATTTCACCGCGAATACACCGTTTTATTATCACTAATGTTGCCGTTCGGATAGCTCAATTCATTCCTGACTTTAGGATAGTGTATAATTTGCTGTCTCACCCCTGGCGTATCTATCTTGTATGTTGTATTGCCTATGGCCTAGGTATAACTTTTACATTTTACCAAATTATACGATGAACAATCAGAAACAATCGCCACCACTCAAATACTTTTTCTACGCCGAAACCTATACCCTCAATCGATAATGTTCTTAAAGCCATTTACAGCATGCGTTCTACGCAAAACAAACTTTTCACCAAACAACAGGATGCACTTGGTGACGAGCTGTAATTGTGACTTGATGCTCTCACTTCTCGTTTCGATGCTATTTCGGTCGAGATCGTTGATTTAAGCAATAAGGTCTCTGTGATGGATGCCCGGCTTATTGCGCTTGAGACCAACTTGAGCCTCATACTTCTTCGATTTTCGATATTATTAAAAAATTCTCTGAGCGTAACCAATGCAAATCGAACATGCCATGATAGATACATCTCCTCTGCACGTCCTATGGCATTCTGTGTGTATGATGACTTTCCGGTCAAAAAACGTCCTCCATCGGTCTCAAGTATAAGCTGCCTCTCCTCTGTTACTAACCACTTTGGCTTCTATCAATGTTGCCGTGGTCTACGCACTAAATTACTTAATTTAAATTGGCATATTTCTAATTTTAATTTTATTTTTATAGCACTAACTGAAACCTGGCTAAATTATAATTTTTTTCTACTGGAAAAGTAAGTTACCTAACCTAGCCTACTTACCTAACCTAGTATAATTACTAATAAGATCCCTCTTACTAGTAATTGTGAACAAGGTGGCGGTGTGCTCATAGCGGTTCGCAAAGACATTTTTCATCTCTTCATTCTATAACAATTAAATCTTTTGAGCAAATATTTGTTCAATTTTCTCTCAACTCTTTCAACTTTATATTTGGTAGTATTTATCTTCCTTCTCTACCTTTCTTCATCAATATCCTTTCCATTTTTTTAATGTCCTTTGTAGTAACTATAACCTTGCGCATATTTCCTGGTCCAATGACACCCATGGTATCTGTTACTGATCTCCCTCTATTTCTCAATATTTCTGTGTTTCTGAAACCTTCTCTCTACATGGATTTTTTCAGTTAAATAACTTTTTTAATTCACATAGATTTTTTTTAGATTTAATATACACTAATTGCAAATTGATTTCTGTTACTCCTGTGTTCGAGTATGTTGTTCCTCCTGATTCCTTCCAACCTACCCTTTCTTTTTCCATTTTTTATGCTCTTCCTCCTTTCGCCTTTTCCACACCTCTATCTTTTTTTAATTTCTCAAATGCTGAATATCCACATTATAGATATCTTCAATAGTGTTAACTGGGAACATACTTTCTTTTCAAATAATATTGATGAATCTATCTATATTTTCCTTGTTGTTCTCCATTCGTTTATTCTTTTTTTTTGTCTCTAAAGTATTCAGTTTTCACTCTTCTTTTCCAACTTGGTATTCAATTGAACTTAAAAAGCTTGTTTGAAAGAAAACATCAAACTCATGCAAAATAAAAATCTTCCCTTTCCTCAATGGACTATTGCTCTTTTTCCCTCCTCCATGCTCGTTTAAAATTCGAGTCAAAGCAATACTATCGTGCCTACATTTCGCGTATTGAGTCTTTTCTCTCATCAAATCCTCGATATTTCTGATCTTTCATTCACGCTTTTCTTCTTATATTCCATATAATGTAGTCTACGATGGTTCTACTAGTTCAAATCCCGCTGATGTAACTAATTTCTTCTCCAAGTTCTTTTCCTATATCTATATTTCTTCATCTTATTCACTTCCTTCATCTTCAAATACATGGAGCCCTCACTTTAGTCTTTTTTCTCGTTCTCTCTTTACTTTGGATGACGTCAATAATTCTTTCCTTAACATTGAATCCGTTGGTCCTGATGGCGTACAAGGTGACTTCCTATACAAGTTAAGTGATGTTATTGCTTAACCTCTATTTTTTTTTATTCCATAAATCCTTTGATTCTGGCGTGTTCCTCACTGCTCTAAAAATGATTTCCTTTCCTTAAATCAGGTGATCCAATAATTATCTCAAACTACCGTCCTATTACCAAACTTTTTCATCTCTCTAAGCTATTTGAATCTATTGTCCTAAATTATGCTCGTTCTCCTCTCCATCATGTTATCGTGGACGAACATCACGTATTTCGATCGGGTTGTTCAACCACAACTTGTAATCTAGTATTTACTTCATATATTTTGACTCTTTTCGGGGGACACAAGAAAGTTGATGTAATATATACAGACTTTTAAAAAACGTGTTTGTTTTCGTCTACTTTTATTTTATCTTCTGGTATACCACAAGGAGCTGTACTTTCTCCCCTCCTATTGACGTTTTTTTTTTTGGAAGTGTAAATACTAAAACTAAATTGTAAATACTACATATTTATAAACTAAAGAACAATAAATACGGTATACACGATTGACGATATAATATAAAATATCATGTGATCTACATGTGTGTCTATAATAACACTATACCGAAAACATCAGGCGCGTTTTCCACAGAAATAAATTCTTATTAATATGGGTTTCAGACTTTCAAATCGTCAATTTTCGAGATAACCTATAGGCTACGAAACAATACAAATTTTGTATGAACAATACTATTGTTATTGTTATATTACGAGGAAAGTATACAATTACAAAAACTTATATATTGTATTTATATAATATTTGTTTTCTTAGTGCCGTTTTTACAATGTTTCGTAAAGTGCCTGTAAAAGTATCGGAAAGTGTCTGTAACTTAACGACAACGTCTTCCGTTAAGTTTCGGTTACATGAATCCATTCTTACAACTTCCGATTAACGATCGTATAAATAATCACCAGTGATTCCCAAAACAACCGCAAGCGACCAAGTTTTATTGACCTGCACATGTGCAAACGTTAAATTTCCTAGTTATTATTATTAAAAAGTTGTTATCATATTATATAATATGATGTTATCAATTCGTTCTCATTTATTCTTCCCTCTTATTTTATTTAATCGACTATTTCGTTCAAAAATCGCACTACCATTGTTTTTCTTTTATCTTTTAACAAACTCCTGTTTGTCGAAAAATTCAAAGTAGTTTTTCCTAAGTTTTACTTTTTCAAACGACTACACAGAAATATGTTATATCGCATTCAAAATTGGAGAAATCTTCTTCGTCAAGTAATAAAGAATTACGCACAGCCCTAGAAAATTTTAAATGATATACACAATTTACGTCATAAACTCGAAATACAAAATTGTCGGCGAAAATTATAATCAAAAGCACGAACGATGATGAATGTTTACGGAATGTTCGTTTTGAGAACACAGCATAACTGGGAGATTGTGGTTTAACGAAATGATAACCGATACGATTCTGCCGGTTAAAAATCCGACCGTGGTTTGTAAGATACCGACGGTCCGTAAAATATCAGATTAACCGCCGGTTGGCTTTGACCGAAACTTTACGGCACATTGTAAGAACCGGTCTTAATCTATGTTGCAATAGTTAAAACGGAAGAATATGAGTACTATATCCGTACACCCGTCAATCGTCACTATAAAATCCAGTGTGTATAAAATTGAAAATATTTAATTACATTATTTTATAAAGGTACTTTATACGGAATACTGGATAATAAAATAGATAAACTAATATGATTTTATTTTAATTTGGCTACAGTTGATGTTCAAAAATAGTTCGAGTTCGGTTCAGATCGACGTTTTACTACTTGAGTTCGACTTTAAAACCCGAACCAAACTCTTGAAGTTCGGTTCGATTTTTCAAACTTCGAACCGTTTGACCATTCCTAATATATTATAAACATATAAAGTATACCGGACACTAAAATAGTAACGCTTTAAAAGAACTGCTACAAAACTGCTATATCCATATTATTAAAATTAAAATGTCCGATTTTAATCATTTTAGATTAGGATTTATTAATATGGAAAATATCTAGGTATCTATTATTATTGCTGTTGTCTGATATTTATTTTTATGAAAATTAAAACCGAATAAAGAAGAACTAGTCTTAGAACCGGTTTTTTCCCTAATTTCCATGTACAAAAACCTAAATCAAAACATTAAAACCTATTTTATTGCAAAAATAACCTATATTTAAAGAACCTCGAAAAAAACCAGAATATTCATTATGAAAACAAAAATTAACATTTTTAAAATATAAGTTAAAATTTTTTCCAATCAGATATTTTCTGTACTATAATTATTTTTGATATCATCAACAATATAGACGTTAAATAAATGAAGTTTTGCCAAAATATTTAATGAATTAGTCTAATATTATACGTATATTAAATAATACGTACATTTTATTAATGTATAATTTAAATAAATGTTAAAATTGTCAACAATAAAATTTTTTATAAGTAAAATTCTTTAGCAAACGGGTTATATAAATATGTAAAACAAATTTTTTAACAATAATTTATTTTATATTAAAAATAAAACATAATATCTTGAACATTTGTAATTATTATTATTATTATTATTATTATTATTATTATTACCGTATATGATAATAAATAAAGATTTGATTTATGTTCTTAAAAATTGAGTAATTTGATTTTGAAATAACTGAATTAAAATATTATTATATAAACTACGAAAATATAACATATTTTCAAAGTTAACAAG
Organism: Pemphigus obesinymphae; assembly: GCA_025469235.1. Taxonomy (NCBI): domain Eukaryota; kingdom Metazoa; phylum Arthropoda; class Insecta; order Hemiptera; family Aphididae; genus Pemphigus; species Pemphigus obesinymphae. Next base: position 18,328 of record JAIPRL010004706.1, on the reverse strand, counting down.
TCTGAATATATTATATTCAGACTTAATCAAGAAAATTGGTATGATATACGCTAATTTATATAAGTTATACATATTATAGTTGCCAAGCTATAGTCTAATATGTGTTGTAAGCTTAGACCTTAATTAAAAATCCATATTAACTTGTACCCAAATCAGAAACCTTAATATAATTTTTAACAAACTCTATTTGAAAGCAAAATCCAAAAAATTCGTTTAAAATAAATGATTAGATTGATTATAGGAAATGATGCATATAGAAAATTACTAGTTAGAAAATGTGAAGAGTTTTAAATATCTGCGAATTGCACATTTAAACAGATACAATAACTAATTAGAGATATATGTGCATGTATGGCTGAGACGAACAAATGTTACTATTTGTTTAAAATGTGATATTTGAGTTAAAATTATTATCATGAAAAAACTGCAAAAAAGTGTACGAAACACGGTCAATGACAAAGAAGGATGAAAGAAAACTGGAAATACTATTAACTAAAGAATATACAATTCAAATTAATGTAGCAAGCAAAACATGAAAGGACCAAGTCAGATCTAATCAGGAAATAAGAGAGCTATATTTTATTCTCGTGGACGTTGAAAGACGACGAAAAATATAATTTTAGTAAAATATTTATATAATATTACCTACCTATTGATAATGTTTTAAGTTAACTCGTACTTTAAATATATTTGAACTTCGGTATCTATGAATGTATTACTTGTATGCAGTAAGAATACATTTTGGCGAATAATTATTACAAATTATCATAAACGTATGGCAACAAGTACAGGACACTCGAAAATTAAAAAAAAAGTCAAAAAGTCTAATTTATCGTTTAATGTTGAAATTATGATCTAAAAAATAAAATGAAAATTTCTGTGGTAAAATATGTATAAAAAAAACTTTTAAACAAAATTGTATAAAAATATGTTTGGATTTTGGTGTACGCCTGTCATTTTATTTAACAAATAAACAATTTTTTTTTTTTTGTAATTTTAGATATTCAAACCATATAATTTAAAGTATATATAATCATATTTCAATTGTACCATAAAGTATTATTACATAGTTAGGTACTGTTTCCGAAAACGATGTTCTTAAATTATGCCAATATACAAGATTATCTAAATTGTACCTATTCATACATTTTTCCAGCAAGCAAATTGATCATAAATATTACGAAGGTGTATACATCAATGTCGTTTCGAAAATGTTCCATTCATAAATATTGTTTTTTGAGAACATTGCAACGGAATTCAGTCGATTTATGAAAAAATACAACAATATAATATAAATAAATTCCATACTAATAAATTTATATTCTGTATGCTTTTAGTTTTCTCACAAAGTTTGTGGTGTTTAGTCATTTAAATTTATTACATTTGAATTTAGTAAATAAATAAATTTAGTCATACAATTTGAAAATTAAGGAAATCAGTAAATTTAAAATATATCGTATTATAATAAATGAAAAATCATATCAAACTGTGTAAGATTTCAAAATATATAATGTAATTAGATTTAAATTAAGCGTGTACAAGGAATAGGTTGATAAATTATAGTAATTAACAACTTGGTCAATACACATACAATATACTAATTTAACTATTTACGATATTTTTTTATGTTTTTGATACAAAATTTATACGTCCTTGAAGTAACTCGCATATTTGCGTTGATATATAATACTGGGATAATTCTAAAATTATCAATATTGAAAAATTCTTATAAAAAATTTATACTATACACAATTTTTTTCTACAAATATTATTTCAAATGTCTCAAGTATATAATATACAGTTTATATAAAACATTATATTTACTACACTCATTAAACATTAATCACGTATAACGAATATTAAAAATAATTTCTATTAAAAGTAGTTTCCTAATTAATTTTATATGAATAACAACAATTTATATGAAATCTAAAACCACTGAAGTACAAAAATAACTGCCAGACTGTCAGATAAAATTTATAAAGGTATTACAGAAGGTCTATGGTACCTACATTATCTATTTTATATAGCCAATTAAACGCATATCAATTATTGAATTTTTCATAATTCTTTAAAGTTAATATTTATTTAAATTTGACAAGGATGATAAATTAATTAGATATTACTTTTTAAAATAGTTAATAGATAAAAACAATTTTTTTTTATACATGATTTTTACTTTTTACGCTACACAATTAGTTTTTTATTTATAATAACAACAACAACAAAGCTAATTGTAGATGAAAAATGATACCTAAAATAATTGGTATTGTAATGAATTTCAAGTTAAAAATCTTCAAATAAATAAAATCCAAATCCACAAAAATACATTTTTATTGTAGACGAGCGGTATTCGTTGAATTGCATGAAAGGACAATAGGATTTCGCACTGTTTTCACAAGTTTCAGGCTTGTGCCTATTACTTGGAGTCTGAATTATGGACGAATCGGTAGGTTTTTTTTATTCTTTTATTCCGGAATCCTTGCTGGGGTATCGATACTGTGTGTTTGATGGCGATGGTGGTTGGATATCATGGATTTGTGAAATACGATGTATGATGCAGCATAAATAGTCTAATGCAGAGGTTCCCAAACTTTTTATAGTACGACCCATTTTGGAAATTTTTTTAATTTTTGCGACCCACAACATATTATTGGCCATTTTTTTTTATATGTACAATGATCATTAATAAAAAAAAAAGATACTTAAAGAAAACGCATAATATTTACATTAAAAATACGTTTACAGCAATATCATATACCTAATTAATTCACTATTCATTATAGTGAAAATGTATAATTAATTTAATAAATTTAAAAAAATATATAATTTTAATGAGAAGTCTTGGATGACTGCATTGATATCCACTTTACACATTTGTTAATTTGAGGCGCATATAGTTTGACAATTGCAATTTGCTTCGTAATTTTGTTTTGATAGCAACCATCGCTGAAAGGCCCACTTTACAGTTATACGATGTAATGAAGGGTAGTAGCTTCTTAACAGCTTCATTAGAAAGAGTTGGATACGTTTCTTGAACAGATAACCAGAAATTGATTAAATATTTTCGTTTAAAATTCATTTTTAACGAACTGTTTTCAAAAATGTCGATTTATGTCCTCTTCGGCTTTTATTGATAATCCACTCATACTGATTTGTTCTTGAAATGGATTTGAAATCCAATTCATTTGTTGATAGCTCTGCGTTTCACTCGTAAAATATGAATCAAGATTTTCTTATAATGTATTTAAATGTTCAGAGATATTTGTAATAATGCCAATATCTACTATATATATATATATATATATATATAGAATTCAAAACTACGTGACCTGTCTAAAATATAATAACGACCCACATTTGGGGGTCACGACCCACAGTTTAAAATCTTCTGGTCTAATGTATTTTGTTCCAGTAGATCAAAGAATTGAGTTTTACACGAAGTAGGGTTCGGCTGCGCGCGATCGAATGGCAATGTTTAAGACCACCTTCAGGCGTTTTCAGTGGTATTATACGGTATTAAACCACATGTAAGGTTACTCATGTAACCATATATATTTGAATGATGCAAAGTTTGGTCTTTGTGGGACTGTGTTGGTTTAGTATCGGATAAAAGGGTGCGTAGATGCCACGAGTTTTATTGTATATGTAACTAACATGTTGCGGAAATTTTAGTTTTACATCGATTATGACACCTAGATATTTAATAGATCGGTTCCATTTGATGATCTGATGAATTTGATGAAGCCATTGATTTGGAGACATTTTACGTTAGCGTGGTCTTTGTCGTCCAATAGACAGATTCGGCAAGATTGACAGTTTGGAAATTTGAATGTTTGTTCAAGCTGGTTTTGTAAGTTATTTGCAGCGAGGAGCTTATTCATACTAGAACAAAAGTGTATCGGCTCTCTAAACAGATTTTTTTTGATCTTAGTTAAGGATGGTATATCATTTATGTAGATCGTAAATAAAAGAGTGAAAATGAATAAGTGGCATTTAAAATGCATTACTTGTTTCAATAATTTGATTGTGTTGATATTATGATTAAACCCTAAACCTTTTATTTGCTATAGGGGACATCAGTTTCTCGATTTTGCATACTATATTTTACAATTTGGATTTAAAATGAAATTCGTTCCGATAAATACACCTTTATAAGAAATTATAGTAGGAATAAAGTCGGGAATAAAAAACATACATTTTAAACATCAATATATAGCAAGAAAAGAATATTTTAAATTGATAAAAAAAAAAATCAAACATTAAATAAAATTATTGATACAAAGAATGAAAATTTTTTTAGAACTATTCAAGAACAAAAGAAAAAAAATGTTTTTATCTCAAATGTGACAAGCAGTCTTAAGCAAAAAATACTATACAGAAAGAGTGACAAATTAAATTTGTACAGGACAATTTATCCAATTAAAAATAATTCATTAAAGAATGCACCAAGACTATAAACAATTAAAATTTATAATTGAGGAAAAGTATAAGTTCTCTGTTAAAGTTCAAAATTTCCAATAACTAAAATTATAGGGTTTACCAAAAATAAACAAACCAAGAGATAGCATAATATATGAAATCCATAGTATTTTAATATTTAGTAAAAACTTTATCATCATTGAAACAATTAAAAATTTTGTCAGTAAAAACAATATGAAATTGGTAAAAACTATATGATTAGAGATAAAAAAGAACAATATATTTATATCATTCGATGTGGTAATTTTATTCCCAAGTTTTTCAATTTACAACATAAAAAATTATACACCCGGCTAAAAGGATTAAAAATAAAAGAAGAGAAAATTGAATAAACCAATAAATTTACCAATACTACGCATGAGCCAAAATGGCTTTCAATTCAATAGACAATTTTAAGAACAAATGGAACAGCAATGGGAAATCCACTAGCTCCACTCTTAACATAAGTTTTTATGATAAATTCGAAACTGACACCAAAAATTCCTTGAAAGAATTCCCTAAAACATGGATAACGTATGCGAATGAATATTATAGATTCAAACGTAGACAATTTTCTGGAAAATCCAAACTTTAAGTATACCATTATAAAATTAATTTTCGAAGAAAAAAGTAGATGGAAATTTATCATTTGTAAACCTTTACATAAACAAATAATAACAAAAAATTAGTACTCGAAATGTATAGATAGAAATCCAATATAAAATTGACCCTTAAGGCTTAGAGCATGGTTCATAGATTGGTGAATACTCCGAAGAATAAAAATGATTTTAAAAAATATCAAAATAAAATATTAAACATAACAAAATTCAGTGGATATGAAAAAAATAAAAATTTAAAGTTAGTTAAAAAACATAAATGGACAAGAAATATTGGAAATAATAGTAAATTAGAATCACATAATTAAAAAAAATATACAGAGCATACTCGTACGTTGTCTACAATAAAAAAAAAAATATCTCACAAAATCTCGAAAAATTTCAAGAAATATGATGTTAACATAGTTTCAGCAGGAAATAATAATGTCATGATTCTATTGAGCAATATAAAAACAAAATAATTGAAACCATTATTCCATTATAAATATCAAGAATTTATCAAATTATAAATATTGAAAATCTTCTTTTATACTTATCTAATAAGCTTTTGAGGTATTATGTTAAATAATGTTTTATTTTTTTTTTTTTTTAGATATTTTACTTCAAATGAACAAAAATTAAGTAAAAAACAACTTAATAACAGATATTTTAACTAGATTATATGATATGAGTAAATTACTTAATATTAACTTACTAGACTTTAAAAATTTAAAAATAATTTAACTTATTTAATTAAGAGGCTACCGTAAGCACGGTATTGAAAAGAATTTTTTAGGAAAAGGAAAATTCAATCATTTTAATATATTTTTAATTTGAAAATACTTTTGTGTCAATATTTTTATTGCAGTGTAATGTCAATATTTGTTAACGAATTTTTAATTTTTATCAAATTGAAAATATCGTGATAATAAAAAATAAATATAAATGATAAAGAACAATATTATCTAGAGATTTACGTAATTTTTGATTTTTGCATTTTCGACGTTTTATGAGTTGTTAGAAAATCAATTTTTTTTCTCAATAACTAATAATTCTTGAAAAAAAAAAAAAATACGTAGAGAACTAGATAATGTTGTAAGCTATAATAATTATTATTTTCATATTATAACAAGTTTTTAGATTGATAAAAATAAAAAATGCTAATGCAAGATTTTCTTGAAAATTTTTAAATATAGGCATAACGTCCTCTTAATTTTAACCTATTAAATAGTTGTTGTCTAACCTTGGAAAATAATATATACTATGTAAAACTTGTATTTTAAAAAAATTATTATGGTGCCCGTTCAAACGCATAAGGAATTGGAATGAATTAATTTTGTTAGAATCTTTGTTAGAAACCCAAACCCTTATTCATCCATTACATTATACACATAGTAGGTTAACCCTTTTTGTATATTCGTAGTAAGTGTTTAGAACATATTTTAAAAAGTAGTTCTATCCCAACAGTAGCATATTATTATTATTATTATTATAAAATCGAAAGCGGACCAAAAACATTTTAAAGTTTTAACACCTGAACAATAGTAATAATTTATTACAGTAAAATAAATAACAATTAGAATAATATAGTTTTAACTTTTAATTCGTTACCTAGCATTATGTTTCAAAATATTTAGCGACATTACGACTTTATACATTAATCATGAACAAAATTGTGTACTTAAAATATTTATAAATATATATATATATATATTCTTAAAAAATTAACTAAATAATAATTATAAAACTATTTTTGAAGTTATTATAAAAGTAAAATTTTGTAGCTAAATCGCATTAGAAACGTGTTTTACTGTACGTATATAAAATTTTTCGCCTATTAACGAATTTAATGGACAAAGTTTAACAGCGAAATCGTTAATGTATTATTTTATAAGTTACGCAATATAATATATCGTGGAAAAATAAAATAGTTAAACGTTCATTTCAAAGTTACTGACATAAAGTGGATGCAAAAAAAATGGAGTTCTTATGGAAACACGTCGGTTTTTGAGGACGACAAGTTAATTTATTGAAACCTTCAAAGTCCCAGAGGTCTGTCATGAGACATCATCGAAGTTCAATATGACAATATATCGTGATAAATTGCCAGTCCACGTTAAACAGCTATACTGCACTCAACTTAAATTAATATCAACTTTTCGATATGCTGGCATGTATTATACATCGTATTATAACAACGTTAAAACATAATAACGGCCAAATCGCAATATTAATAATAAATCCTAAACTTAAATAATTAAAAATTATCGCTAAAGCCGCTTATTTTTGGTATTGGGTACAGATCAGGAAGACATAATCACACGTGCAATATATTTAAAGAGCTGTGCGTATAGAAAATTTTAAAAAGTTTGAAAATAAATAAAAATCTAATAATTTCATTAAAAAAAAAAAAAAATGGAATACTGCATTAAAATGTAAAATTAATAATGAAAAAAAAAAAATCTGTAATTATTACAATAGACATTAAAACCGAAATATTTTTATTCCGTTATAAGCACTGCTATACATTTCGCGGAAAATATTAAAAAAAAAAGTATTCGACCTACATATATTGAGGTCGTTGATTTTTAAAAAGGGCTAAGCACGTACATTCGTTCATTTAGTTTAGTAGGTACTCAATGCGGGTGGTTTACGCGTTAACGGGGGTAAATTACCATTTTACCACTCCATTCCTACCAAATCAACCGTTTCGCCATTGACATATTTTACATTTTTTATTAGTGTTTCAGGGTTTTTCGGAAATTTGTCAATAAAAATTGACATACTACTGAATGTTTTACACGTTGACGCTAATAATATTATATGATATGACAGCAGAGTAAGAGTACCAAAACTATCAAAAATTAGCCATAGACTTGAAAATTTAAATTTGAGACGAGTGTTGTATAATATAAGCACAGAAAGTATGAATTAATTGAAAACTAGTTTTGCTAACCGTAATAATATACATTACGCATACCTAACTATATATATATAGGCGGTTCCGTGTTATTCTTCAGATATTTCGAAAAATAAAAGTTGGTATAAAAAGAAATCCTGGGAGGATTCGACGAATACGTATTTTATTTCGTACGAGACTATAGCTCGAAGAAGTTTCGTAATCCCTTCGATCCTTTCAGAGTCCGCATTTATTGGACGACTATATTATTATTAGAAACGAAATGAATTCAATAAACCGTCTCAGTCATCGTACTCATATTATGTACGTAATAGTTATATATCCTAATGTCCTGTATTTCTAAAAAAAAATATACCTAACGGTATTCGTCTTTCGGAAATCCGAATTCATACGGTTTTGATTGTCATAAATCAAAATTGTATTTATTTTAGATTTCTAAAAATAAATTTAGACACGTTTTATCTCCGTTGTCCATATTTATCCGTAATCACTATAGTGCATGGTCATAATAATTGTCAAAATGGTTGTAAGAGATCGGTCTAGAACAACTTTTTGGTAGTGATAAAAAATGTATTTTACAGTGAGTTTTTTTTAATAATACTTATTATAAAAATCTTTTAATATAATTTATATCCGGAATGTAATTTCCATCGCAAACATGGGTTTAATGATAAAATATAATATTTTACAATTCATATGGAAAATTAAGCTATGTCGTTGAATAAGTAAATTATACTAAAAATACATAGAAATCATATATATTATCTAAAATGTATAAATTATATACATATACAGGTGTTCAAAATGATTAACTATATATCTTAACAGCCTTTGATTGCTTTTGAAATCCTAATTAAGATTTTATTTCATACCGGATTTGGTGAGCAAATTTCATCATTGTTCTCCTCTTATTTAATACACCGTTAATGATGGGTGAAACTTTTCGAATTTTTTTACTCCTTTACCTACACGGTGCTGTTTTTCTTATAAATGGATCAGCTACCACTGTCACATATCGTGGTCGAATCGCTCGTATTTGATGTTGATATAAAAATATTTACGCGCATAAACAATATTCGAGATACAGTATACATCTCCGATCAGACTAAAACCGATTGGTAAGTCGGAGTGAGTCTTTAGGTTTTACACGTAACGTTAGAATAATTTACAAATGTCCTTCTTTCGTAAAAATTTAACCAATAATTGTTAATTATATATATTAACGGTCGTTCTGTACCCGGTCGGTTATTCCGTTCCAATCGCTTTAATCCGACCCTAAACCCAAGACTACACGTTCAAGATGTCACTCTGCTGTAAAGCACTAAAAAACGCTAGGTCTCATTTAGTAAGAATCTCTGGTGAGTTTGAGTTTGAGAAGTATTCACTAAAAACCTTTTTCTGTTCTTATGTACGCCCACCCGTAGGGTATATGGACCTGTTCTTTGGGATCCCATCTACGGCCACTGTTTCCACGATCGAAAGAGTTCAACGCAGGTTTCTGCGATCGAAATTCTTTTTTCTGGACATGCCCTTTACACGATATTACTCTAACTCTAGTCCTCCAAGCTTTGAATCTATCAAGTCAAGCTGATCATAGACACTCTGTAAATCTTCGCTTCCTCTCTAACTCTTTTGGGGTTCGATTGATTTCCCTGAGTATTGATATTGATATTGGCTCGAATAAATTTCAGGGTTCTATCCAGGTGGACAAGAACCGATTTCCTTTTCTCCATTCCTTATTCCTCCACAAACTATTTAGCAAATTCTTATATATATATAAATAAATACCCAGTTTCTACAAAATTTTGTACGATCGAAAGAGTTCAACGCAGGTTTCTGCGATCGAAATTCTTTCTTCTGGACATGCCCTCTACACGGTATTACTCCCGTCCTCCAAGCTTTGAATCTATCAAGTCAAGCTCTTTTGGGATTCGATTGATTTCCCCGAGTTATTGGCTAGAATATATTTCAGGGTTCTATCTAGGCGGACAAGAACCGATTTCCTTTTCTCCATTCCTATTATTCTTCCACAAACTATTTAGCAAGTTCTTATATATATATATATATAAATAAATACCCAGTTTCTACAAAATAATTTGTTTTTATTCAACAAATACGTTTTTCGAAAACAATGTTCTCATCTTCAGAAATACGTATTTGTTAAATAAAAACAAATTATTTTGTAGAAACTGGGTATTTATTTATATATATATATATAAATAATTCTACAAGTAACTCAACACCAAAATAAATAGCAAATTCTTCCCTAACACGTCCTATTCGACTAGCTAATACTAAACCTTATTTTTAACAAATATATATACTTTTCCAATAGATACATTATATTATAAATCATTGATAAATAATTAATTATTCATTCAACCTATTATTTTATATTATTATCATTATTCGGTCTTTATTGAGTTATCATGAATATTATTTTTATTTTATTCTAGATCTGACAAAATGATTTACCAAAATGTTGTCATTAGATTTACGAATACTGTATATAGTTTTTGACCTTCGGCCCGGTTTAGTTAATAAAATAACACCAATCAATTAAATCATTGACATAATGTGAATTTTTTCTGTGGGAGGTAGTAAAAAAAATTAATATAAACCACTGTTATCCTCACTTTCGTATCAATACCTATAAACAAATTTTTATTATAACCTATAAATTTGATGTAACTATACATGTGCCAAGGGAGGGACAGTGTACCGAATAGTTGTCTATTTCTTTGTGTACGATATTAGATCACACGACATTTAGCTTGTTTTTTTTTCGATAACCTGTTGAATAAATTACATTCGAATAGATAACATATATATATATATATATATATTTTTTTTTTTAAGAATATAGGCCTGAAAATAACACTCGTGTTACCAAAGTCGTTAATTTGTTATACCATCATGGTTATATTTAGTGAATGCTTTGTTAGTGATAAGAATATAGTTATCTAGTAATATATCATTTCATAAAATGTGCGCAATCATTATTAGACGACCGTGTCAAATAAAATTCAAATATTTGCAGCAACAAAAAAATAATCGTTAGTGTTTGTAAATATTAAAATGAAAAAAACCACACATTTTATCCTTTTTTTAAAACTAATGTAATGCAGCTGATACACGGCCACTGAATGACACAAGTATAATTGGGGACTTTGTACAAAACGAGTATATGATGAGCAATTAGTCGTACAAAAAAAATACAAGTACGAGTCCTATGAGTTCTAATGGCCTAAAATTAAATTTAAAAAATTTATAAACGAATATTAAAATATTAACAACAATACTTGAGAGGTATAATATAAAGAGGTATATATATAAATGAATGTACTATTATATATATATAATTTATCGACTAATATTATTTATAAAATATATGCAGTCGAGATAAAATTATCTAAAAGTAGTAACTTTTAGGACTTAAAAATCTGAAATTCTGTAATAGCTATAAATAACCCGAAATAAATCTAATAATTTTGAAAGTATCGTATAGGTAATACAATACATTTATACACACATTCGGTGTATATTTCAAGTTTGTAAATTAATTATTTTCGGAATTACGAGGAAATAACAATGTTTGTTGATGTATAAAACACGATATTGATTTTCCACAGTTTCGTATCACGCGTATAAAAAAATCGCACTAGGAAATCGGAAAAAAAAAAACGTCCCCTTGACGTACAATGTTTAGATCTGAATTCTACGGTAAAAACGGGTAAACCGATTTTTGAAAGGCCAAATTTACTCTCGCGGTTAATGACAACGAAATTATAAAGCGAATTTTCGGTTTTTTACGATTATTATCGTCGTCGATGATCGATATATATTTTTAATATGTCTAAAAAACGTTTCCCCCCCCCCACCATAAGTCTCTAAGGTGTGGGTACCTCGTTCGCGTTTAAGAGAAAATATTTTTTTCGAGTGGACTACCTGTAGGATTTGACCACCGCGTCGGCGTTTCCGACGGTCCGTAGGTCAGGGCGAACGTTATTCGTCGACGTTCCGCGCGGTACAGAAAGCATATTTTTTCCTGCTCCCCTTCGACCGTTCGGTCCGGTGAAAAATTGCATTTTACCATGCCGGTCGAGAAACCTGCGCCAACACCGCAGGACTTGACGCAAACGGGAGAGTCTATAACGTTTATACAGTGCTCGAAATGGAAAATTTTACGAACTGGAACGCTACAAATACAATGTCCATGTGTATTTTTATTTGTAAAATAAAGTTTTTTTTTTTTTGCTCATAAGCCAATTAACAACTATAAATATATTAATCCGATTATTTCGATTTCGCTTTTGCCAGTAAATATAACGAGTTTGAATTTATAACGATCGAAACACTATTTGCTATTCAGTTTCCCCCCCCCCTCAAAATTAAACCATTCGATCGGAACAACGGTGATAACAAATAGAGGGAAATATCTTTGATTGCTATTTAATAACTATTGTTCTCGACGTCATGAAATTACAGTGACATAATATTAACAGAAAGAACATACTTTCCATTTTTATTTTTTTTTTAATAACTAAATATTTTTTACTGTTCAGAATTCTTGAGTATTAGTTTTTAGCGTTCCGGGGCGTTCCGGTCCATTCCGAGCACTGCATTTATACATTGTGCACTGTATAATAATATATATATATATGGGTTACGACGAAAAAACGAAAAAACGTACTACGACGGTACGGTGTTTTAATATGCCGTGATGCTAATTATTGTCCTTTGTTTCGTTAAATATCGTCATGAACTCGGCGAATTATTTTATGGAAAATCGAAAACACGGACCGGACGCCGTTCGCGATCGTTTGCGGCCCGCCAAATGTATGTAGCGGATCGTCCCGCGGAAAGAGAAGGATTTACCATTCGAATTGAATTTCGCGGCGTTAAGTCGACGAGGACTCGCCGGGTCCACGCACGGCCGTCGCCGGTCGGTCGGGTCTCCTTAGCCGGCGGGCTGCCTAGTTTAATCGAAATTTTCGGAACGCCCTGTAAGCTCGGTCACGCGTTATTATTTCCACCGTAGTTTTTTTGTCGAGTTCGAGAAAAATTAAATTTACCCGTTGAACTACGCTATATTTATTTTCGTTTAATTCTAACGCGGTTTCCCCCTCCCCCCCTCCGTATAGAGCAAATCCACACGAATCGTGCGGAGATCGGGACCGACTTTAAAATCGGGCGTTATATGGCTATAATAAAATTAACGGAGTACCGAAACGGGAAACGTCTGTTAAAGGCACCCGAATCCCGATTTAGCCTTTAATAATGTCATAACATTTATCCTATAGTTAATGTTAAGTGAAAGCTTTTAACATATTAAAATTCCCGTCTTAACCGGAATCCAAATCGGAACCGGAAAATAATCCTTGAAATATATTTTTATAAATTGGAACTCCGAAATCACTATGTCATATTTTTAATAGTTAATACTGCTTTTGCGACAGAGAACAAATTTGCATAAAAAGGATAATAAATTTTAGGTCACCTACAGTACAAACGGTTCATAGTGCAGAATATACACATTATTATAAAATATGTATATGCTATTTTTGTTTTGTTCGATTGCCTCCTCTTACTAACCTTATAAATAAAGATAATTTCACTCGAATGCTTAACATAATATAACGTGCCAACCTTTAAATAATAAAATATAGGAAAACTAAATGTTCTAAATCATATTATCCCAATTATGGTATGGTGAATACTATAAAATATAACAGATTAAATATTTTTTTTTAATTTAATAAAATTTACATCTAAAATATTAAAAAAAAAAGTTCAATTTTTATAGTCATATAAAATGATTCTACAAAATAAAATTATATAAAAATATTCCATAAAATTATTGGAGTCAGGTATGTAACATTTGTGTAATATTATTATTATTCTATTATTCTCTTTTGCCTTTTCTCTCATAACTGCTTGGAGTGGAACACTCTATTTCTCCACTTTTACTTAACTCACTCTCCCGTATCACGCTTATCACATTCTACTGCACCACCCATCTATTTTTCGTCATTCCCCCCCCCCGTTTCATTAAAAACACATTTCCTTTACTAATCTCGTTGTTTCTGTATCTTCCGTCCTTAAAACTTGTCAGAGTCATTCTAATCTCTTCTTTCTCGTTTTTCGACTATTGAGACAACCTCTATACTAGGTACTTCTTATATTTACTCATTTGAATTTCTCTTGTCACTCCACTCATTCAGGTTAACATTCTCATATTATGCTACACTCATTCTATGTTCTATCTTCTTGTCTATTTGCCCAACATTCTAATCCGTATAGCATTGCATGTCTCACCACTGTCTTATAAAACCACCCTTTAACCTAATTTTCATTCTTATACGAGTATATACGTAGTGAGCTGTATTAGCACACCATTTCAAATCAATAAAATTATAAATCTACAGAATTATGTAAATAACCGTTTTGTAATTAATGTATAATGTATATTTATTTAAATTTTGAATAACTTTGTATTAAGAGAAATACGATAGAGAGAAATAAATAATTCGATTTTTAAGAGGTTCTGTATAAACAATTTTAAAGGCAATTTAAAAAACAAGGAAAAACATGTTTCGGGAGATGTAAGTTTCTGAGAAACTGATTTTTTTCCAATATATAAATTTAAATACCGTAAATAGCCGATTTTCGATACAATTAACAGAAGTTGAAGTTTTAGAAGTTAAGGCTTTTAATTTTCCGAAACATGATATTTATAAAAGTCTTATAACTCAAATAAAAATAACTTTATTGAAAATCACTCATGTAAAAATGTAGATCATATCATGATTTAAAATTTTTGTATAGAGGTTATTATACGCTTAAATAATAATATTTTCTAGAAACTTGTATCTGCTAAATCACTTTTTACGCTTGAAAGAATGGAATTTAAACGCTAGTTAAATCATTGAACCGTAGATTCTTGATACTTGGCTTTTGACATATGATTTTAATCGAAAAATAATTTTCTGATTATTCCTTCGTATTTAGTATAAACACGCACATATTAAAAAAAAAAAAATCATTTAATAATACGTATTTATTTTAGTACTAGATATTTACGCGTTGTTGCACAAAAAATTCAAGTGAGTTTTTTGTTTGTAAATTGTTTAATAATTTCCGAAAATTTTTTATGAACGTTTCATTTTTATTATTAAAAAATAACAGTAATGTATGTATAGTTTCCAAGGACAGAGGCTTACTTACAGAGGCTACTTCACATGAAATTTTCAACCAGCGCAATGGTTGATGCGCAAACATTATATAAGAAGAATATTCTGTGACCAAACAATAATATTAATATTATTTATTTTTAAATCAAAAGTTAAGATCTTTCAGATATTTGAAATCCGGTTCTGGATTTATATAATAGTTTTTATTATAGGTTTATAATTAAGTTTTCTCGATTAGATACCGATTAATTTGATTATTTATATGATCTAGATAAACTATCACTACAAACGAATCAAGTTGTAATATTAATAAGTGAAATATAAAGGTTGGATTCCTCCAAAGATCTACAAATAATTATACTTTTATATTTTGATTTAGCCATTTAAATATTATAGAGTAATAACCATTTCCGAAACCGGTTCTATCTATTAACGTTTGGATTTAGCCTGGGTTTCGTGTTGATAATAATTGAACATTCGATGATATATTTATGTATTTTTCATTGAACATAGACGCTCATTTTACATAATTTATACCTGTATATCTACCAACATAACATTAACAGTAAATGGACACGAATGAACGTTTTGTTGTTTTACATATAAAATACGTTTGAAATCCCGTACACATCGCGCCGTTTTGCTGATTTAAGACCACCGTCCGTTCACGTTTGAATCCCTGCGCAATAGGTTATTTGAAATTTTAAAGTTTTAAACGAATATTGTATTCGGACGGGACAGGACAGAGGAGAGCAGAGATGTTCACAAGTCATATGTTGTTTTTGTGGTATAAAATGAAAAAAAATAAATATACAAAGCTCCTATATAGGTAAGTACCTACTTGTAAACGAAACAAAACGAAACGTCGGAAATACATCGAGATGGAATTTAAAACTCTCGAGTTTCTATCGATAATAATTTATTCGCGAATACCAATCGCATGAAAATAATGAAATATTTAGTTTGATATCCCCTTATTTATATATTGTAATCTATTTCGATTCGAATTGAAATTCATAAATGTCGTAAAATATCAAAACGCACTTTTAGTATACGCCTAAAAATCCGAAACCTTAGTCTCCCTATTTCCGTTTATTGTTACAAAAATAAATGGGTATTTAAATTTTTCATTAAAATAACTATTCAGGGACGTTCCAATCGAACTGTGAACCTATCAAACTCGTGATCATATTAATTGTATAAAATGCAATATAGAAATACATAATCTTTTTCAAATTACATTTCAAATTAGTGTTTAATTTTCAAGACAATTGCTTTTACTAGCTTTTAGAACATAGACCATTTTTCCATTTTAAATCTCAGAAATGAAATTTCTTCACTAAAATCACAATGATATTTGTAAAATACAAAGCTGAATAAAAAGTGAAAAATTTTTTATTTTCTAATTAAATATAATTAACACCTAATTTTGGTTTAAATTCAGAGCTCGAAAATATTTTCATAACGTAATAATTATAACATGGCTATGATAGTACTAATTATTGTAAAACAGATTATTTAGAACACAAAAATATTGTTATTTTACTATTTATAAATACAGTGTAATCAGTGTGAAGTATTGTTAAAATATTTCAAAATAAAAAATTGAATACTAAAGTATAATATTGTATAACTAGCTAGGGCTGGGAATTTGATGGCCTAAAAACCCTGTAAAATCCCCCTTAAAAATAACTTGGTGCCCTAAATATTCATGATAATACGATTATAAAATGCTCTAAAAAATTCAATTTATTTATTTAATTATGTGACGTACAAATACGAAATATTATAGTTGTTAAGGTATGGTGAATATTATTATGTGATGACGAAAAAAAAAACTGAAAAACAAATAACCGATCGTTTTACAATCGTCGCCGGGTAACGTTCGTTATAAGCTATTTTGCTATTTTTATCTACTGCCGAGTAGTAGACGGCTGATGACGTAGTGCGTCAGTCCATCGTGCTGAAGATGCTTAAAAATAGGTATGTAGGATATGCTATTATGACGTATAGTATAAGGTATAATAATAGTATAGTCGTAATATTTTTTTGTAAAATTTAAAATAAAAACGTAATATATAAAACATAATTTTAGTGAAAAATACCAAAAACGAAAAAAAAAAAAAAAAATACAAAATACAATTATTTCACGTAGATACACATTTACCGATACACGATACGAATTTTTTACAAGACGGCCATTGTGCAGTTATCTCTAAAAATTAACGCCAATCGCATCGAAATCTCAGCCCTATAATAACTATAGAATATTTTAAACAAACCATCCATAATATTATAAATCGATTTTTAAATATATTTTGTTTGTTCTTCTCGTTCTGTACCCAGATATGTTGTTATATATATATATATATTTTTTTTTTTTTATCTATTTTCTTCTTATCACTAAGTCACTGTGTATAACATTTATTTTACCCGTCTTTATCTCAATCTCGTTAAACTTTTCGTCGTGTATTTTATACTCGACAGTCGTCAACGCTACGTATATTACACGATATTGTATAATATTTGTGTATATTTATTGTAACCGGTGAATTTAGAGCAAGTGATGGGGAAAGAATACACGTCCGAAATAAATCACTATGGGTGGAATGATGGTGGAACGATATAGCATATAATTATAATACGATTATATTATATAGCAATATTATAAAAAGACGAGAAGGATCAATTGTGTTACGATTAAGTGAATTATGATTACAACGGACATCGTTAAATTTCCTCCCGTCAAGAGGAAAAACGAAAATGTTATTTCGCAAAGATTTATATACAACAAGTGAATTATACATTTGACGAGACGACATCAGACTTATTTAGTTTATATATAGTATTTTAATTGTTCCTAAATTAAATTTTGTCGTGTTCATATACAGCCATAACTTTGACGGCAGGTATACCGTAATCACTACGTTCTAAACATTCTCTCTCGTGCCACTCTAATACGATTATTTTTCGGTATTTTATTGCTTTCGGTAAATTTCAGAATTAAACTACGTACATAAATAGTTTAATGTACCTCCACGGTTTCCTCATGCCTGTCGTAGAAGTCGACTAATTGAGGTTGCGTCAGGTCGACAGCCGGCATAAAACTTGTCAAAAAGTATGAGAAGTCTTAATAAGAATATAGGCGAGTTTTCCCA